>RJWM01039676.1:0-15969 GCA_004363535.1 Dasyprocta punctata
TCAGCGATACATCATCTGGGGTGGGGTTGTGTAATATGCGGAAGCAGGATATGGTCGCCATCTTGGCTTACTCGATGGGAGGGGTAATCTAGCTCAGGCTTTGCTCCTTCCCCAAGGCCTCGCTTACACTCCGTCCGGCCTACAGTTGCTGCGTCCCACATGCCCAAGGTGACCTTTTATGTGGCTCCCCACAGCATATAGAACTCCAATTAGCAACAATTAAAAAACAAAAAATTACTTCCAGGCATATTCTAGGCAAGATTCCAGAAATTCAACACTAGAATGAAATTTTAAAAGCTGTTAGGCAAAAGAAACAAATCACCTATAAAGGAAAGCCCATCGGAATTACAGTGGACTTCTCAGCACAAACTCTCAAGTCAAGGAGAGCTGGAGTGAAGTACTGCAAGTTCTAAAAGAAAACAACTTTCATCCCTGATCGATGTATCCCACAAAACTATCTTTCAAAATAGAGAGAGAAACAAAATACTTCCATGATAAGGAACAGTTGAGGAAATTCATGACCACTAAACCAGCACTCCAAAATATTTTGAAGGACATTTTAGAAAGGGATAAGTACTAGAGTTCCACAAAGCCCAATAGAAGGAATCCACCAGGAAAAAAGAAAACAACATGATAAAGATAAGTCAATACATATCAGTTTTAACCATCAATGTTAATGGTCTTAATTCATTAGTCAAAAGACATAGACTGGCAGAATGGATCAATAAGCAAGATCTAACAATATGTTGCATACAAGAAACACATTTAATTCAAAAATATACTCACAGACTGAAAGTTAAAGGATGGAAAACAATACTGCATGCCACAGGAGTCCAGAAAAAAGCAGAGGCACCTATTCTATTTGCAGATAAAGTTAATTTTAAGCCGACTGATTAAGAGAGACAAAGAAGGTCCTTATATATTGGTAAGGGAAAAATCTAAGAGGAAGAGATAATAATGCAACAAATACTAGTCCACTCAGTTATATAAAACAATTATTAACTGACGTGAAAAATCGAGTAAGCCTTAATACAAATGTATCGGGAGACTTCAATACATTGTTGTCACAAAAAGACAGGTGTGGAGTTCTTGTGATCCTCTGGGTAGGGTATCATGTCATCTGAAACAAAATCTATGTATATAAAAAATTTGTTGTGACAGTCAGAGAAAAAGAATTTTGAGTAAAGTGTAATTTTTTCAGGGTCAATTTCAGATTTTATTTTTAGTGTTAAATGTTTATTTGAAAACAATTGTGTTAACAATTAGATAATGTTTCGTGTCTGTATTTTTTGTCTTAAATAATTTTTGGGAATATCCAAAAAAATAAATAAATAAATGGCAATTCTTTTGGGCTCAGGTTATAGCAAGATAATTTCTGTTTTCTTTGAATTTTCCTGGTCAATCGTTGCAGTCTTCTATGCAGAAAGTACTCAAAGAAAGGGCAGTACATAGAACAGTATCATAAAAGCAACAACTGGAAGCCTGAAGAATTTTGTCTCTATGACTTTGATTCCTTGCCTGTGAAGACAAAGCTATTTTAGTTTTGGGAATTGCATATATGTGATTTCACTGAAGTGCTGCTTATTTCAGGATCAGGTCAGCACTTTTAAAAGGAATTATGTCTTTTTTATTAAAATGTGTCTTAAGACCCAAAGTACCATGGAATTTCTTTTAGAATAAGACAGGAATTAGGTGATGCACAAATATGAAAAATTCCACCAGAGGGTTGTCTCTTTGAAGCCAAGTAGTCTTTAGTCTATTTCTTTTTTTTAAATCTAATTTTTAAATCTACAGTTTCAGAGTAATTATGTGTTCTTGAAAAATGTATGACTCTTTTATCTCATGCCAAATAGTGCCCTGTACACAGTTAATACTAAGCAGAAGTTTGTTGCATAGATAAAGGAAAGAATAAACAAATGAAAATATGACCTTAAAATCTGACAAAAAGCAGATTTTTGGAAATAGAAATTTGATAAAACTTTAAACAATTGTGAAATAAGTATTAAGTAAATCTTAAATTTTATTTTTTAAAATTTTTATTTTTTATTCAAGAGAAAAAAGAGAGACATATAGGAAAGACAAAAACAAAAGAGACAAACAAACAACTAGTGTAAATGCACAACAGTAATATTATAGGTTTACAAAACAGAATGATAGAAACTTGACAATGGTTGCAATATTGCGTATCATTATCTTCAAAGTGGTTGTTTACATTAACAGATATAGATGTGTAAAATTGATCTAATCATATGAGTATTAGCTGTTCTTTCTCAATAACTAATACATTCAGAAATATGTTCATTTTAGTTATCATACATATACATATATACAGATTTATATCTTTTCCTTTTCCCTACCCTCTTTCCTCCTTTTCCCTTCCCAATTACTTTTACTCTTTGAGCTGTTTTTACCCTTACATAGTATTTATTATAGATTTTGGATCATATATACTTTTTCAGTTTCTTACACTAGGGAGAAAATATGGTATTTACACATGTGGGTTTGATTTATCTCATTTATGAGTATGGTCTCAAGTCATGATCATTTACTTATAAAAGTCTCAATGCAATCTTTCTTGATAGCTGAGTAGTACTCCATTGTATAAAAATACCACGTTGTTTTAACCATTCTTTGATTGATGGGCACTTGGTTTGTTCCCAAGATCTGGCTATTACAAACTGGGTTGCTATAAACATGGGTGCACAGATATCACTGTGGTATGATGTTTTCAGTTCTTCTGGGAAAATGCCCAGAAGTGGCATAGTTGGGTTGAGTGGGATCTCTAATCCTAGCTTCTTGAGGAATCTCCACACTGACTTCCAAAGTGGTTGCACGAGTCTACACTCCCACCAACAGTGGAGAAGAGTTCGTTTTTCCCCAGGGCCCCTTCAGCATTTGTTGTTGCTTGATTTTTTAATGTCGGCCATTCTTTCTGGAGTGAGATGGAATCTCAGTGTTGTTTTAATTTGCATTTTCCGAATGACCATTGATGTTAAACATTTTTTCATATATCTATTTGCCATTTGTATTTCTTCCTCTGAGAAGTGTGTATTCATCTCAGGTGCCCATTTTTGGATTGGGTCTTTGAATTTTAGGGGCCGGATTTCTTTTAATTTTTTATATGTTTTAGATAGAAGTCTTTTGTCTGATGGAAAATTGGCTAAGATATTTTCCCAGTTCGTGGGTTTTCTTTTCACTCTGTTGGAGATTTCCTTTGACATGCAAAAACTTTTTAGTAAGATGAGATCCCAGTTGTTGATTCTGGGAAGTGTTTCCCATGGAATTTGATTTTTGTTCATGAGCTCTCTGTCTACTCCTATGGCATCAAGATTTTTACCTACTCTGTCTTCCAGTAAGTTTAGCGTCTCTGTTGTAATATTCAGATCTTTGATCCATTTTGACTTTATTTTAGTGCATGGTGATGGACATGGATCTAGTGTTAGTTTATGGCATATAGAAAGCCAGTTTTTCCAGCACCATTTGTTAAAGAGGCTATCTTTCTTCCAATGTACATGTTTGACCCCTTTGTAAAAATGAGGTGGCTAAATGTGTTTGTAGTTGTGGCTGTATTTTCTAATCTATTCCATTGATCTTCAGGTCTGTT
The DNA here is from genome assembly GCA_004363535.1 of Dasyprocta punctata. Classification (NCBI taxonomy): domain Eukaryota; kingdom Metazoa; phylum Chordata; class Mammalia; order Rodentia; family Dasyproctidae; genus Dasyprocta; species Dasyprocta punctata. The sequence goes on from RJWM01039676.1 coordinate 3,605, forward strand.
TGGATTCCAGTACCATGCTTATTTTATCACAGTAGCTTTGTAGTATAGTTTCAAGTCGGGGATTGTGATGCCTCCTGCCTTCCCTTTGTTGCCCAGAATTGCCTTTGCTATTCTAGGTCTTTTCTGGTTCCAGATGAATTTCAGGAATGCTTTCTCTAGCTCTGTGAGGTAGGCAAGTGGTATTTTGATTGGGATTGCATTAAATCTGTATAATAGTTTTGGGAGAATGGCTGTTTTCACGATGTTTGTTCTTCCTATCCATGAACAGGGGATATCTTTCCATTTTCTGAAATCTTCTTCGATTTCCTTCTTTAGAGTAATGTAATTTTCACTGTATAGATCTTTTACTTTTTTTGTTAGACTGATTCCAAAGTATTTCATTACTTTGAACGTTATAGTGAAGGGTGTGGTTTCCCTTATTTTTCTGTCAGTAACTTTGTTGTTTGTGTACAGGAATGCTATTGATTTTTGAGTGTTCACCTTGTATCGAGCAACATTACTGAATTTGGTTGTTACTTCTAGAAGTCTTCTAATGGATTTTTGGGGGTCTTCTGTATAGAGTATCATACGGTCAGCAAATAATGATAATTTTACTTCTTCCTTTCCTATTCTTATTCCCTTTATTTCTTTCTCTTGTCTAATTGCTCTAGCTAGTATTTCCAGAACTATATTGAATAGGAGTGCTGATAGTGGATATTCCTGTCTTGTTCCTGATTTTAGGTTGAAAGTTTTCAGGTTTTCTCCATTTAGTAAGATGTTGGCTGTCGGTTTATGATATATGGCTTTTATCAGGTTGAGGCAGAGACCATCTATTCTGATTTTCTGTAGGGTTTTTATCATGAATGGGTGTTGGATTTTGTCAAAAGCTTTTTCTGCATCTATTGAGATGATCATGTGGTTCTTGTCCTTGGCCCTGTGGATATGGTGTATTGCATTTATTGATTTGCATATGTTGAACCATCCCTGCATTCCTGGGATGAATCCCACTTGATCATGGTGCATAACCTTTCTGATAACTTTCTGTATTCTATTTGACAGTATTTTTTAGAGGATTTTTGCATCTATGTTCATTAGGGAGATTGGCCTGTAGTTTTCTTTTTTGGTTGGGTCTTTCTCTGGTTTTAGTATTAGGGTAATACTTGTTTCCAGCAATGAGTTAGGGAGACTTACTTCCCTTTCAATTTCACGGAAGAGTTTGAGGAGTGTTGGCATTAAGTCTTCCCTAAATTTCTTGTAGAATTCGGTGGTGAATCCATCAGGGCCTGGGCTTTTCTTTGTTGGTAGGGTCCTAATTACATTTTCAATTTCATTAGCTGAAATTGGGTTATTCGACAGTTTTACATCTTCTTGATTCAGCTTTGGTAATTCATAGGTTTCTAGAAATCTGTCCATTTCTTCTGTGTTATCAAATGTATGTGAGTAAAGGTTTTCAAAGTAGGTTTTGATGATCTTCTGTATTTCCATAGAGTCTGTAGTGATTTTACCCTTGTTATTTCTTATTGCATAAATCTGAATTTTTTCTTTCCTCTTTTTGATAAGGTTGGCTAGGGGTTTATCAATTTTATTTACTCTTTCAAAGAACCAACTCTTCGATTCATTAATTCTTTGTATTGTTTCCTTAGTTTCAATTGCATTAATTTCTGCTCTAATGTTAATAATTTCCTCCCTTCTTTGGGTTTGGACTTGATTTGCTCTTCTTTTTCTAGAACTTTGAGGTGCAGCATTAGGTTGTTTATGTGTGTTCTTTCCATTTTTCTGATGTGGGAGTTTAGTGCTATAAATTTCCCTCTGAGGACTGCTTTCATTTTGTCCCAGTGGTTCCGGTGATTAGTATTTGTGTTTTCATTCAATTGTAGATATTGTTTAATTTCTTCTTTAACTTCTTCTGTGAACCATTGGTTATTTACGAGAGCATTATTTAATTTCCATGTGTTTATGCAGTTATCATAGGTTTTTTTGTCATTCATTTCCAATTTTATTGTGCTATGGTCAGATAATATGCATGGAATTATGTTAGTTCCTTTGCATTTACTTAAGCATGTTTTGTGGACCAGTATATGATCTATTTTAGAGAATGACCCTTGTGCACCTGAGAGGAATGTGTATCCTGATGTTGATGGGGAATACTCAGTACACATCTACTAGGTCCATTTGTTCCCAAGTTTGATTCAGTTCTGTTATTTCTTTGCTGATTTTTTGTATGGTTGATCTGTCTCTCTGTGACAGTGGGGTGTTACGATTCTCTGTTATAACTGCATTATTGTTTATTTGGTTTTTCATGTCTATTAAGAATTTTCTTACATAGTTGGGTGTTCCCATACTCGGTGCATATATATTTATGATTGTAATCTCTTCCTCTTGAAGCTTTCCCCTAACAAGTATTTAGTGACCTTCTTTATCTCTTTTCATCTTTTTCAGTTTCAAGTTCATGTTGCCTGCAAACATAATAACTACCCCTGCTTTTTTCTGAGTTCCTGTTGCATGGAGTATTGTTTTCCAGCCTTTGATTTTTAGTCTGTGAATTTCCTTTTGAGTGAAATGTATTTCTTGTACACAGCATATTGTTGGGTTTTGTTTCTTAACCCACTCTGCTAGTCTGTTTCTTTTTATTGGTAAGTTGAGACCATTTACATTGATTTGTATAACTGATATGTACTGGCTCATCCCTGTCATGATATCTTTCTGTTGTTGGTTTTCTACATTTTCTCTTTAATTATTTGTCCTGCTTAGTGGTTTCCTTTTGTTGTTGTTGTTCTTAAGATTGTAGCTCTCTTTGTGTCTTTCTAGAGTGTCTTTCAGTATTCTTTGTAGTGTTGGTTTGGTGGCCATAAATTTCTTCAGTTGTTCTTTGTCGTGAAAATATCTCATTTCTCCATCAATTTTTAAGGATAGTTTTGCAGGGTACATCAATTTGGGTTGAAAGCTGTTTTCTTTCAGGATTTGAAATACTTCATTCCAAGCTCTTCTTAACTTAAAGGTTTGTGTTGAGAAGTCTGCTGTGATTCTGATAGGCTTTCCTTCATAGATGATCTGTTTCTTTTCTCTGACACCTTTTAGTATTTTGTTCTTGTGCTGTATTTCTGATATCCTTATTATTATATGTCTGGGTGAAAATTTATTTTGGTTATGGTTAATTGGAGTTCTGTATGCCTCAGTTAACTGAATTTCGGATTCTCTTCCCACGTTTGGAAAGTTTTCTGCTATTATTTCTGTGAATAGTCTTCGCAGGTCATTAGTATTGACCCCTACTTTTTCATTTATGCCTATTAATCTTATGTTATGTCTCTTGGCATTGTCTTGCAGCTGTTTAATTGTTGTTTATTGGTTCCTTACTATTTTTAAGAGATCTTTTCTTTTATGGCCATAAGCTTCCATGTTTTCTTCAAGATCTGAGATTCTATCTTCAGCTTCACTCAAGCAGTTTTTCAAACTTTCCATGCAATTTTTCATTTCCTGCATTTCCCTTTGCATCTGTTTCATGCATTCTGTTTGTGTCGTATATTGTTCACTCAAGGTTTTCATCATTTTCTTAATTTCTTCTATTTTTTTCTTGCTCTTCTTTAGATACACACATCATTTCTTTAATAATGATTGTCATTTCACTTTTTAGCTGACAGATTATTTCTGATTTAGTTTCTCTGTAGCTTCATTGAGCTGTTTCTTACTGCATTTGCTATCATTTCAGAAAGTTCAGTTGTGTGACTCCTACTGTCTTCCATTTCAGTGTCTCTTGGGTTTGTTCTCAGTGGGCTGGGGGATTGAGGCTGCCTCTTAGTCTTTCATTTTGTCATTTTCTTCTGGGACCTCTGTGGCTCTGTGTCCTCCGAGGCTGACCAGGTATTCCCCTGGTGGGTTGTACTGAGTCTCAGGACCAGGTAGAGCTGGATCCTATGCACAGCTACTGAGGGCACACTCTCTGAGTGTGCTTGTGGAGCCTCCACCTTACTGGCTGGGGGTTGAGACCTCCCAGACCCAGGCAGCTTGTCAGAGCATACCCTGGAGTGTGGCGCCACCTGGACCCTGAGTCTTGCTGTAAGGAGTTCAGAGCCTCTGGAATGCCAGGCAAGACTGGGCGAGTCCCAGGCCTACAGTGCAGGGCCTTGCTCCTGGCTGGGTGGGCCCACAACCTCAAGTCTTAAATTTTAATACTTCTTTTTAATTTGGAGGAGACATTACATTGTGTAGAATACAGATGTATTTTTTTAATGAGTAAGCAAGAGAATGAGTGAACAAGTTAAAATACTTCATTATTATGATTTACAGAAGGCTTCGCCTTTGATATTTTTATAATGTGAGCTTCAATAATTACTGCATTCCACAATAAGTTCATAAATATCACTTTAATAAGTTGCATCACATTTAGCTGAGATGTTTGCTTTAATTAAATTTTAAATCCCATATCATTTCCTTAATTTAACAATAAAATATTGCACATATATTATTGAAGAATCAAATTTGTGATTAGATGAAGTATCAAATGCAAAAGAGTAGAAAAAAGAAGTTGAAAATACAAAATTTGGTAGAAAGAAAGTAGACAACATATCTTTCATGGAATTATGCGACAAAAATTGTATGGCAGACACTTAAACCCAAATTTAACAACCATTATTCAGTATCTGAAACCATGAGAATTTACATGGTGATAACATAAAATTTGCTGGTAAAATTTTTGGTTCCTAAACTTTCCTAAGTTTTAATTTAACTAAATATCAAAGTTGAAGATGTAAATTATTAGAAAAATATTAAAATAATGAATAAGTAAAACTATTTTACCTATCACTTTACTGTTTACTGATTTTTATTACCCATGTTTTGCCCAAGATAGTTTGCATTTGAAACAGCACATGTTATAAAGTTCAGAAAGAGGTTTAAATGATATTATCATGTTACTGTCAATGAAGTCAACTATATTGTGCTGCTTTGACAATTAATGATAAACCTAAAAAACTTGAGTGCTAAAGTACATGATTTACCAAATACGCTTGAAAACTAAGTTGAACACTTATTCAAACAATCTTTTTATTGATCTACTATTCTTAATAGAAATACCATTGAAAATAGTGTAATTTGAACTCATTATGAATATAAATATTCTAAAGATCACTAAACTCTAGAAAATAAATTTTCAAAATGTCATAGTACTAGATTGTGTTCTTGTAGTTGTTAAAGTATTGATAAAATCAATATTTTATTTTGATACTTTCATATTATAAGTGAAAATGATATCTTATCTTTACATTATGGAAGCATCTTCAGAAAATCCTGAACTTCTCAAGAGAAAGATGCTCCTTAATATAGTCATTTTTTTCAAGTGTAAATAGCTGTATTCTAAACATTCTAGCAACTTGCAAATTAATAACTGCAAAACTTGTTGTGAAGTGCAAATACTAATAAGCACTTGGTACTTTCAAATGCAAATTATAATTGGCACTCATAGTAGTTGGTCAGAACATTTAAACACAATTCAGCTTTTTCTTAGTTTGGAATAGTAACCTATGTTTCTAATAAGAATGTCTTATTGGTGTGTTTGAGAAAAACACGCAGAACAATGATTTTCAAAGTGTACCTTAGACCACCTTTTATCAACATCATGCTTAAATTTAGATATGCATATTCTTGGGCTTTATCATAGATATAGCAAATCTTCTAGAGGTAGAAATCAAAAATTGGTGTTTTATCAAGGCTTCCAACTGTTTCAGGTGGAACCTAATGTGTAGGAACTACTCATTAAACTATATTTTTTAGCCCCCTCTAACAGAAAAAAACTGATGGCTCCTCCGAAAGAAGATTGCATCTCTCCCTCCCACAGAACTCAACATTTTCCTTGAAAAGAAAGGATAAATTACCAAAACAAACAAAGTCATCATAGGCAGACAAAGGATGAAAATGGAATCTATATTATAGAGAGGTTTTTGAGATCAAAGCTGGATAAAGAAATGAGTGAAATTATGAAATCTCAACAAAATAAACAGTGAATGTTTAGATTTAAAATGCTATTACAATAAGACACATTGCTATTAATTCTGTCAAAATAGTCCTCCTTTGTTTGAACACTGTAATCCCATTCTTCCTGGCACTTTTTTAAGTAATTCTAGAAATCTTCTTTCGTGATTGTCTTTTCAAGTTTTGATAAAAAAAAAATTCTGTGAATTTTGCAGTCAAATGCCATTCAATGGAAAGGCAGCATAAAATCATAATGGTGTGCTCACATCCATCTTAGTTACTGGCTCTGGCATCTTGCAACTTCTCCCTCTTCCTGAAAGTCAAAAGGACCATGAAAAATAAATGTTTTAAATAAATTTAGGACATTAGGGCAGCCAAAACAGTGCACCTAAGGACATTCATGAAAAAGAACTTCCAAAACTGCTTCAAAAAGTAGCAAGAATGATGCAATATGTGTGTTCAAAGTAAGCTAAGTGTTGGGGACCATAAAATATAAATTGAATCTAAGGGATATCAAAGGATGTCTTTGCCCTGCCCTTTGAGCCAGACTGGAACACAGAAATTCCTTGCTCTTCTCTGGGCACAGCTGGAAGGCCTAGGGTTAGTGACTGCTGTGGTGAGCATGAAGCAAGATAAGAACTGCTAGGAGGGTAAGGCTCCTGGGAGAGCTATAGTTTTTTTTTTTTGGCCCGCTGACCCATCCTTGAAAGAATGATTTGTTCTTCTTGTTAGCCCACTGTAGTCACCATTACTGTTTCCAGAAACATTCACTGCCTTTCATACATTGTCTTCCATTCAGATGTGATCAATAAATACCAAGGTTCCGGCTGCCTAATGGCCTTTTGTTTCCCACAAACAACTGGTCAACCCAGATCACTGCTTCACCCCTATTTTGTCTCTTGCTCTTTCTTCTCACTGTGTGCTGTAGCACTTGACAGGAGACTGGTTTCACTGCAGGGGTCCCCAATAACTGCTGCCATGGAAAGGGTCTCCAGTAGGTAAGTATTTTGAGAGGAATCAATGGCAATGAGTCTTTCGCTCTAATATGTTTTTTTTAAATTTAAGCATTCATTATATTTTTTATCACAACTAATATCAATCAAAGTAGTCAGAAAAAAGGGTAAAAAAAGATACCAATCTTTTAATCATTCTAAAATATCTCTTCATCTCTGAAATATCAAATAGAATACTTTTGTAGAATTATGATACAATTTAATAGCAATAATCAACCTAGTATTTACCAGGAATTAGGAAAGCACTTTAATGCATTTTTATAGTTAATCTTTTTATGAATACCATAAGACAATCATGAATATCATCCCCAGTGTATACAACTGTTACTTTTACCTAGAGAGACTGATTAATTTGTCTAATTTCATATGACAGACAGTCACAGAAGTGAGATAGGTATAGGATAGCAAAAGCTGTCATCTAGGTTCTCAGATAGATGTAGAGTTCATTTCCTAGAAGAATAAATACTCTAAAAATGTGTGTAGGGGGAAATTCAAATGGCTATAGAAATCAGTCTAAAGGAATATTGATCAGCTAATAAGAACAGAAATACCCCATATTATCTTGAAATTCGTGTGTAATTAATGCCTACTCTGAAAGGAAAAAGATGAAATGAGGAATAAATCATCTAGATACTACTGTATATATTATCTTTAGCATCATCATTATTTTAAAATATCATTATGATTTGGAAAATTATGACATAATTTAAAATTAAGTGTCAATCCTACAGTGGTAATACTCTAGTATATAATATATAAAGATCCACATCTAAGAAAATGATTGACACAGTTTTTAATTTTCTTATTCAGATTAGAAATTTGAAAATCAAAGGAGAAAGAGAAAATTAATTCAATTGGAAATCAGCAAAGAAATTACTGTTTGCCAATACTTTATCTACATTTCAACAGAGAATTTAAGAAAACACAGTGCTTTCCTGTATCATGTAACTTGTGATAACCAGATGATAATTCTACTATATTCAATCAATAATGTATATGATCAGCATCCATGGGTTAGATGATTGCTAAAGTATGTTAGAGAGTATCTGGGAATTATGTATTGGGTGAAGAAACTAATATCAAGCAATCTTTGAGATCTAAAATGAGCAGTCTGGTGATATATTTCATACTGCCTCGAAACAGCTGGAATTCATTAAAAAAAAGAAGCGTTGCATGCAGAAGAACTTGACATCCACAAAAGAAAGAACCTGTTCCTGAGAAGTCTGTGCAGAAGGGAATAGAAGAGTTCTGGGACACAGCAAAGATGTCATCATAGCTTCTTGGAAAAGTTCCCAGTGGAAAACCAACCAGAAGACACTGCTTTAATTCTGAGACATATTCAAGAGAGAAAATTTGCTTTGTCTACTGCCATTCTATTCAAGATGCAGGATCAGAATTTTGATGACAAATTTAAAATGACTTACACGAAAAGCTATATAAATTCCAGTCTCCTTCTACTAGTCTCTTTTTGCCTTTCCCAAATTATACCAGTTTATCTAATTAAGGGAAAGTACTACAAGGATATGCTCAAATTTACAAATTCTAACCTGGACTTATAGTTCTTTCTTTAGCCTTTCACTAGTTCATTAATCAATTTCTGTCATGCTTTTCTCATTTGAAAAAAAATGAGGACAATAATACACTTTTCTTTCTTAGCATATTAATGAAGATTAATGCATTAAAATTTTTAGGAATTTTAAAAAGGAAAAAAAATGTGTCTACGTACCATATAGTACTTTTTAAAAATTCTTCTTTCAAATTAGTAATAAAATATTCTGTCTGCCAGCACCATGGAACAAAAGATGTTTCCAGACTCAACTTGAATATTTGGCTTAGTGCTTAAAATCATCTACACTAAAAGACCATTAGCTACCAATATTAATTTCTCTAATTTCCCTAATTGAAGTGGGAATTACTCTTGGAGAATGACCTCTTTTCCAATTCTATTCTTGGTCATATTGATTTGGCTTTACCTAGTTTCTTTCCCTCAGAAAAGGAAACTAAGCTATACCAATCAGAGATTTGCCCTCCAAATATTCTGTATCTTAGTCGAGGTTAATGCAAAATTAATGAAAACTATAAAACATTAATTTTAATTACTTTGAAAATGTATTTTCTCTTTTCCAGTTGACATAATTAGCTAGATATAGTTCCAATCAAAAATTAGTTTAAATTAATGAGAGCCAATGAGCCAAATTGTATTAGTTAAAAGCAAAAGACTTTCAGAAACAAAAACAAATTCTATTTGTGGTTAATAATCAGGAAACTTCTAGGAATAAAATTTCCAAGGATCCTACAAAAATCAAGTGAGTTACCTGTAACTGTATTGAAAGTAAAAGATAAGATACATCTTTTAACACAGAGATTGTTTATAACAACAGAGAAATGTCAGCTTTTTTTTATTTTAAAGAAGATTTATGTTTTTCAACTTTACTTATTACTATGACTGACAAGAGTCAGTCAACTTTGCAAAAGTTTTATTTAACTTGCAGTTTTAGAGGTTTAATTTGCATTAGCTCAGTTCTGATGAGGGACTCATGGCAAAGAGTGGATGATAACTGAGGGCCTGCATTTCAGCAGTCAAATTTCAAGGGGGTGGAATGGGAAGCTAGACTTGTTCCTTTAATTTTTTTTTTACAAAAACTACCAGAAAGATTACATAAGAATAGCCACATGCCCCCACTGACATCAGGACCTCACCTCTCAAATGTGCAAAACACCTCCCAGTGGCACCACACTGCGGACCAAGCACTGAACACAGTGGACATGTAGGAGACATTCAAAATGCACTTAAATATCATAGGTCCACGTGTTATCATGGTTGAGAAAGATCTCCAGTATTGTAGGAGTATTGCAGAAACTGTACATTTAGAAGAAAATAAAAAAGAACTGTACATACTGGCTATTTTGGAACTGTGCCTTCATGGTCAATTTATAAAAGATTTCAATTTTCTGTTTGTAATAATTTTTCTTCTGTTGTGTGATTGGAAATTAGGTTACCCTGACCTTACTCAATGAAAACCGATGTTGTTAGAAAATCTTGCTTGTATATTTATTATCTATCTATGGATCATCTTTTTAAACCACATCTGTCATCTATCCTTGATTCTCACTTTTTTTAAGACAAGAAACTGTTTTATCACACACTTTTGGAAGATTGGACACTTTCTCTCAAGTTTAGTAACAAGAGAGTGGAAGAAACTTTTGGATACTATTATTTCTTTCAGTGATATATCCAAGCTATGCTTCAAAGAAACTTCTCATAATATAGATGCTCTGAAGGTTCTTATATGTTTGTTCTCTAAGACTAAGGATCTACCTCTTTTTTAGAATCAGAAATATGAAAGACTATCTTATAGCTTCTGAAGAATTTTCTTTTTGTAAGTTTGTATGCAGCGATATAATAAATACCTCCAATTTGAGTTACAAGATAATTTCAAATATTTATTAGCAATTCACATTTATCATTTTATGATTTGCTTGGTCATAACTTTTGTCTATTCTTCTGGTACTCTGTTTTAAGTTCTCTTGCTGTTCAGACTTATTCTTTACACATTCTCAGCAACAAAAGATATCTATTACTTAGCAAATATATATCCTCTATTGATAAAAAGCTGTCATGGCAATATTTTCCTTCATAGATTATAGGATTGTATTGACAAACATATGCATATCTCTCTCTCTCTCTCTCTCTCTCTCTCTCTCTCTCTCTCTCTCTGTCTGTCTGTCTTGAGAGGTCAAGGGACCATACTTTGGTCTCACAGTGGGCACCACAAAATGCGTCCATCCTACAGAAGGAAGATGCAGGGGAGAACATGGGCCCAGAGCGAGAGAGAGAGAGGGAATTTTTACCTCTTCAGCTTATTAAGTAAAAATAACAACTTCCTACATTTTTTCTAATACTTTTCAAATCTTGTTTTTATATTTAGAATTTCATGTATCTCTTGTTCATAATGTGATGTAGATATTAAACTCTTGTTCAATTTGTTAGTAAATTTTTGCAGCAACATTTTTGAAAAGTACATACTTTCTCAATTGACATAGAGATCTGGTATTATCATATTTCCCCTTTCTTTCCGCAATAGCACATGTTCATAATTTTATGTATCTACTTCTAATCTTCTTACCATATTTTTACCTGAACTAAGAATTCAAGCTTTATGGGATCCATCACCTCACTTGTCTTCTTTAATATTCATGTTTATAATCTAAAAATCAGTGGATCTTAATAGATACCTCAAAAATATTTCTAAATTAATGCATACATTTTCTAAAGAATAAGAACATGACTGATGAACTTTTTCTAAGTTTGAGTATGTGCATATATTTGCATATTCATAAAATATTGGTGTATACACCTAAAAACACATATTGATGTCTCTTTATTTATTTATATTTTTATTTTAAACAGAAGAAAAGTAAGTAAACATTGATGTTTAAAAATACATGTATTATTTAGAAACTTGCTATGTTATAATCTAATTAATTAATTGAATAAAGAAAACTAAAATCACATACATCTATCTTAGTTTTCTCAGCTTCTTAATTAGTAGTTTCTTTTTCTTTAAAAATGTTATCATTAGTTTCTTAAGAAATGACTTTTTAATACTGGGCATGATGACACATGCCTGTAATCCCAGCAGACTGAGGCAGAAGGACTGCCATGAATTTGAAGCCATCCACATAGTGAGTTCAAGGCCAGGCTCAACTATATAGCTAGACCTTGTTTCAAAATTTTAAAAGTGACTTCAAAAAATGTTTAAATTTTGTCCTATTATTAAAATGATTTGTTTTTTTGTCAAATCATTCCTGCATGATTTACTTCAGTTTTGGTATTTGTTATAGATAAACAGCAACACTGTCTGTTGTAGACCTGGTATAACGGAGTGCATAAATCTGTAACTAACACATAATTTCTCCCACCCTTCATATTTATTTACTTAAAATTAATTGGGCTTTAGCTTTTTTTTGTGTTAATAATTTTAAAAGATCTTCTACAACATTTTTAATATCAAAAAAACCTGAAGAGCCACATTCACTTTTCCCCTCACATCTTTTAGCACTAAACTGGGTAAAAAGATAAGGATTGTTCAACCCACTTCTCGATTGTTACTGAGTCCACTTACACTGGTTCCTCATATACTATATTTAATCACATTAACTTCATCTTTCATTAGCTGAAGAGAAATTTTATATTAATATTTGAGAAAATGTATGATGGAAAAAGTTTCTGATACAAAAATTGTATTGATTTTTATTCTATGCTTACTTGTCAAGTAATGAAGATGATACTTTGACCAAGTTTGTCATTCTGTGTCATATTTTTAGTCACATTTTTAAAAAGAAACTAAATCCAGTGTATTGTATTCACCTGGACTTTTTTTTTTTTTTTTTTTTTTTTTTTTTTTT
>RJWM01039677.1:0-15953 GCA_004363535.1 Dasyprocta punctata
AAAAAAAAAAAAAAAAAAAAAAAAAAAAAAAAAAAAAAAAAAAAAAAAAAAAAAAAAAAAAAAAAAAAAAAAAAAAAAAAAAAAAAAAAAAAAAAAAAGAAAAGAAAAGAAAAGAATTTGAGCCTAGTGTGGTGGTATACACCTATAATCCCACTACTCCGAGCCAGACACTGTCTCCAAAAAAAAAAAAGAAAAAAAAAAGAAAATAATTTGAGCCCAAGTCTGGTGGTGTACACCTATAATCCCACTACTCCAGGAGACTGAGGCAAAAGGATTGCAAGTTTGATCCCCACCCAGACAGTTTAGTGACTTAGCAGAATCCTATTTCAAAATCAATACATACCAAAAAAAAACCCCCAAAAAACTGAGGATGTAGCTCAGTGTGCAAGTCTTGGGTTCAATCCTCAATGCCATACATTATCTATCTATCTAACAAAGAAAAAATACTGTAAAATTTTTTAAAAAGCTAATTTATTTCCACTTAGAGAATTCAGTTCAGACAGTTCAGTGGTATTGTCAGAAACTCAGTTACAGCTTCTGTAGACATTTTAGGTTGGGTAGGGGAAAGATGAGTTGTCCTTAGGATATAAAATTTGAACTAGCTGGGCATTGTGGCTACATGCCTTTAATCCCAGCACTCAGGAGACTGAGGCAGGAGGATCGTTGTGAGTTCAAGACCAGCCTGGGTTACAAAGTGAGTTCAAGGCCAGCCTGAACTGCACAGTGAGACCCTGTCTCAAAAAATAGAGCTGGGGATTTAGCTCAGTGGCCTAAGCGCCTGCCTGACAGATGCGAGGTTGTGAGTTTGATCCCTGGCACCAAATAAATAAATAAATTAAATTAAATAAATAAAATTTGAAATAGAGCCTCTTTTTTTTCCTCTCTCCATGAATATTCCTACATTATCTCTGGAGCCAGGCGTGGTGGCAGGAGGATCATTGTGAGTTCCAGACCAGCCTGGGCTACAAAGTGAGTTCAAGGCCAGCCTGAACTGCACAGTGAGACCCTGTCTCAAAAAATAGAGCTGGGGATTTAGCTCAGTGGCCTAAGCGCCTGCCTGACAGATGTGAGGTTGTGAGTTTGATCCCTGGCACCAAATAAATAAATAAATAAATAAATAAAATAAAATAAATAAAATTTGAAATAGAGCCTCTTTTTTTTCCTCTCTCCATGAATATTCCTACATTATCTCTGGAGCCAGGCGTGGTGGCAGGAGGATCATTGTGAGTTCCAGACCAGCCTGGGCTACAAAGTGAGTTCGAGGCTGGCCTGAACTGCATAGTGAGACCCTATCTCAAAAAATAGAGCTGGGGATTTAGCTCAGTGGTGTAAGCGCCTCCCCGGCAGGCGCCAGGTTGTGAATTCAATCCCTGGTTAAAAAAAAAAAAAAAAAAACCTTGTCTCTGGAAAAAAAACATACTGACGAAGTAGTATACTGTGTCTTATTTCTGTTTTGGTTTTTATGTCTGTTATTTATAAATTAGCCTTTTAGAAATTTGGTTGTTGAAGTAGCCATTCTCAATGAGATGGAACTTGCTTGTATCAGAAGCTATTCTAGTTTTCTCAGAGATGGTTCTCTTATTGTCTTAGCCATGAACATAGATATAAAAGAAATATGTTGATCTCCAGGTTTACTTGTACAAAATTGGTCAAGAACAACTGAGTTAAAAAGTTAAGGGGGGGGGAGGGAGAACTAAGATGTGTTACATTCATGAACCAACTCCTCATGAGGAATGGAATCTTTCGGTACTGCAAAGTACTAATAAAAGTAAAAATTAATTTAAAAAAGCTAGCCGGGCGTGGTGGTACACGCCTTTAATCCCAGCACTTGAGAGGCTGAGGTAGGCAAAGCATTGTGAGTTCAAGGCCGGTTTGGGCTACAACGTGAGCAAGGCCGGCCTGAGCTACATAGTGCAACCCTGCCTCGAGAAAAGCAGGGCAGGGAGTTTGGCTCTGCAGTTTAAGTGCCTGCCTGGCAGACGTGAGGTTGTGAGTTCCATCCCTGGTACCGACAATAAAGTAGATAAAATAAAAAAGCTAATAGGGCTCCTGACGTGGTAGCACATTCTAGTAATCCAGCCTCTGGGAGACAGAGGCTCAAGACATACAGGATCAAAGCCAGCAAGACCCTGTTTCAGAGAAGATTAATTTGGAGATTAATAAAAAATGTTCTAATTTTAGAGCAGGAGGATAGCTAGCTAATTAATGGGGATGAGGAAAAGTTTCCTACCCAGAAAAAAGTGTACACTTTACACACGTTTTACATTAACTATAAGTCCTATTAATGTTGTATCAAGTACTTCAGAACTTTTCCTATAAACCTGATAGTGCATACAGAAACAGCTACCAACTAGATATGAAGGAATTTAAATTTTCCTTTGTTACCAGTAAACCACTTTAGATAAACAGAAAACCTTTTTATATAAAAAGTTTGAAGAACAAAGTTCAATATGAAATATTAAGTACATTAGACAAAATGAAAGAAACTGTTGAAATATGATTGAGTACCCTCCTCTTAAACAAGAATTGCTATGATTTTTTTTTCTTTTTTGGGGTCTCACTATATAGTTCAGGCTGTCCTTGAATAGACAGCGATCCTCCTGCCTCAGCCTCCTGAGTGCTGGGATTACAGGCTGCACCACCATGCCTGGTGAGAATTGCTATGACTTAAAGCCTTCATGTATAGACTTCTTTTCAAGATTTTGGAGAAATGTATTTCGCCTAGCCCTGTAGGTCAGCATTTGTTTCTTCTTCCCCAGAATTTTTTTTTCCTGAGACAAGATCTCACCTTGAACTCACCTTGTAGCCCAGACTCTTTTCTCTTTTCTTTTTTTTTTGTTGGGGGATCGAACTCACAACCTCGCGCCTGCTGAGCAGACACTTGCATCACTGAGCTAAATCCTCGGCCCTGTTTTTTGAGATCCTCCTGCCTCAGTCTCCTGAGTGCTGGGATTAAAGGCGTGTACCACCATGCCTAGCTCAACCCAGACTGTCCTTGAACTCACAGCAGTCCTTCTGTGTCTGCCTCCCAAGTGCTGGGAGTACAGGCGTGTGCCATCAATGCTAACTTTCTCCAGAATTTTTGTCAGCCTTCCCTGGTTGCATTTACATCCTACCTGCCTCTTGAAGACTGCTTTTTTCTTGTTTTCACCGTTTGATTTTTCTCTGCTTTGTTTATGAAGCCTTTCTCTTATCCCATCTGACCTTGCAGGCTCCCCTACCTGCTCATTATACTACATAATCTCCTGCTGGCTCCAGTACATTGATTTAATAGCACACTCTGAAAACATGTAACTTTTACTTGCAAGTGTATTTAGCAACAACTTTCCCAGAAGTGGATCTAGGTTCCTAAGAGTAGATTGTTGCTTTACTACACAGATACAAAACCCCTAGCTGGGCATGGTGGCACACCCCGATGATCCCAGTACTGAGGAGGCTGAGTCAGGCAGACAGCTACAAGTTCGAGGCCAGCCTGGGCTACAAAGTGAGTCCAAGGCCAACCTGAATTGCATAGTGAGACCCTGTCTCATAAAAGCAAAAAATAAAATATAAAACCTCTATTTGAAGCCAGGCGTGGTGGCGCACGCTTTTAATCCTAGCACTTGGAAGGCTGAGGTAGGTCTAGCGTTATGAGTTCGAGGCCGGCTTGAGCTACAATGTAAGCAAGGCCGGCCTGAACTACATAGTGCGACCCTGCCTCAAAAAATGTAGGGAAGGGAGTTTGGCTCAGTGGCTTAAGCACCTGCCTGGCAGGTGTGAGGTTGTGAGTTTGATCCCTGGTACTGACCAAAAAAAAAAAAAAAAAACTCTGTTTGAAAAACATTTTAAAGCCAGGCATGGTGGCACATGCCTGTAATTCCAGCACTTGGGAGGCTGAGGCAGGAGGATCACTTCGAGTTCGAGGCCAGCCTGAGCTACAAAATGAGTTCAAGGCCAGCCTGAACTGAATAGTGAAAGCCTGTCTCAAAAATAAAGAAATAAATAAAAATAAAGAAAAGAAAAGAAAAACATTTTGATAAATGTTATTATAGATAGCAGTTTTTCTGGTTGGCTGAAAACCACAGCTGTGAATGACATTTTTTTGGACTAGGAATAATGTCTTCCAGGGTATCCAACTGGGTGTTTTTGCTTTTTACAGCTTTTGTTTCTCATCCCTTCAAATGAGAAGTGATGCTCCTGCCTGTCTCTCTGTAATCTTCTTTACTTCCAGCTGCTTATGTCAGACCTGTCCTGGGGTCAGGACACCAATACCTGGTGAATTTAGGTTGGAATAGCCAGCTTCAGTACTTGGACCTAGGGCCAGCTGTTTGGATGCCGCCCAGCCTTACGTTTACGTGCTTTCCTTGGCTCTGACCATGTGCACAGCCAAACTGCAGCGCCTCATTCAGCTATTCACCATTAAAGTCTCAACACAAGGATTTGGGATAATAAAGTGACTGCATCAACTACTTGTTCAAATTTGTTTACAAACGAATTCCGATACTTCCTATGAAACAGGAAAAAAGTTGGATCAATTATATTTTATGTAATTGATTATATTTTATGTATTAATTATATTTTACATAATTAATTATTTTATATGTTAATTATATATTTGCATTCTTTGTTATCACTTGTTTCATTTGTGTTTGTCTCTATAACCGGACTAAGTTTTTGTGACTGAGTGCAGAGATCCTTTGTGCTTTTCAGTGAAATACTTGTGATTGCTGGATTATAACCTGCACTGTTGGCATTTCTATTTTGAGTAGTTACCTAGTAGAAGGAAAGAGAAAGCTTAGCTGTTCTTCATGCTCTGAGTCATGTCTCCTGTTGGGTCTGCTGCCCCTTTCCTGTGTCCAGGAGCCCCTCCGTCCTGAGCGTACCTGTCTCCCAGCCACTGCTCAGGTACAGAGCCTCCCACCAGTTGCTTTAACTTGGTCTTTTTTTTTTTTTTTTTTTTTAGGCACTGGGGATTGAACTCACAGCCTCGTGCCTGCCTGACAGGCATGTAAGCCGCTGAGCCAAACTCCCGGCCCTGGTTTTTTGAGGCAGGGTTGCACTGTGTCACTCAGGCCGGCCTTGCACTCCCGTTGTAGCCCAAGCTGGCCTTGAACTCACAATGCTCCACCTACCTCAGTCTCCCGAGTGCTGGGATTAAAGGCGTGCGCCACCATGCCCGGCTGCTTTGACTTGGTCTTAACACTCAGTTCACATGGAAACCTACAATGAAAAGATCTTTTGGACTCCCTTATCCCACAGATAGGAAAACAGAGACTTGACCTAGTGATTCGGTTGCCAGCACCAAAAAAAAAAAAAAAAAAGGAAGTAGAAGGAAAAAACAAGCTCACTGGAAGTTCTGATTTTCTTTTTCCACACATCGTAGTGTCTTGCATCTGTGTAGAACTTCGTGGTTTCTAATGCACTCTAAAGTTTTCTTATTCTGTTGCCTTCTCGTCTCATACTACATTGGCCAAGGCTGTTTGTTATTTATACTTTATAGGTAAGGAAATGATCTCAGTTAAAAGCTTGTGCTGTGTTCCAGTTCTTTTGACCTGCTTGACCCAATCCCAGTGTTGTCACTGTCCCAGCTGGTTTGTTTAGTTTTGTTTGATACTGGATGTTAAACCCAAGCCCTTTGCACTGAACAGCATCCCCAGCTTGTTATATATTTTGAGACAGCATCTTGCTCAGTTGCCAAGTTGTCCAGGCTGAGCTCAAATTTCAAATCCTCATGTCTCAGCCTTCCAGAGTGCTAAGATTACAGGGCTGCACCATGCCTTGTCCAACTTTTTTTTTTTTTTAATGGAGGAAAGGTTTATTTAACTCAAAGTCTGTAGAGGTTTCAGTTCATAATTTTTTATTTTTAATGGAGGAAAGGTTTATTTAACTCAAAGTTTGTAGAGGTTTCAGTTCATAATTGGCTGGCTCCAAGGCAGGGGCACATGGCAGAGGGGCAACAGTTCATGGCAGTGGAAGACAGCAAAAGCAACAAGAGAGTGAGAGGAGAGCCAGCTAGTTTCCTCCTCCTCCTCCTTCTTCTTCCTCTTCTTCCTCCTCTTCTTCCTCCTCCCCTTCTTCCTCCTCCCCTTCCTCTTCCTCCCCTTCCTCCTCCTCTTCTTCCTCTTCCTCTTCTTCCTCGTCTTCTTCTTCCAGGGTCTTGCTATGCAGTTCAGGCTGGCCTTGAGTTCACTTTGTACCCCAGGCTGGTCTCGAACTTGCAGTGATCCTCCTGCTTCAGCCTCTCAAGTGCTGGGTTCACAGGCATGCACTACTGTGCCTGTCTCAGCTATTTTTCTTGAACCCTGCTTTATTCACAGTATTCCATTTCGCACATAAATTCAGCCACAGTAGCAGTGGTGGACTGGCTTCTACTGTGTGTCCCACGACATAAGAATATGGGTTTTCTTTGCCCATTAGAGAAATGTCTGTAGTGTCTGTATTTCTGCCTCTGGGAGCCTCAAACTACTCAACATCTCAGTGCCATGCAAGTCCAAAACAACCACTTCCATCCTGTCTCATCTGAGTGCCAGCAAGGACAGCCTCTTGCCAGAGTGGAGACTGTCCAGCACCCCTCACCACTTGCACACAGGCTGGTGTGGGGTTGTTCAGTGTCACCTGCCTGTAAGTTGCCATTCCTTGGAGCGTCTGCGACATCACTGAGGGTCATTCTGTAGTCTGCTTTAGTTTAGTAGTTAAGAAAATATCTTCAGACTTTTTAAGTTTTGTTCACTGCATATTGTCTCAGTACTGGGCTTGTATAGTTACAGTAGGGAAACAGGATGTCAGTGTGGATGAGTCCTGAGAACTGGGTCCCTGCACTTTCCCTTTCCCAGGTGGCTGTGAGCAGTGCCAGTGCGAGTGCAGACCAGCGGGCACTTGTCTTGTCCTTCATGCTCTTGGGTGCGGAGCTTGCCTTTCTGCATAGCTGTCGTTCCCCACACAAATTTAGAATGCAGGTTGTCTCCTGCTCCCTCCCGACTTCTCGGTAGTCCTGTCCTTTACTCTTGAGACGTCACTTAACTGTTGCAGATTGGCACTGAAAGAACTTGTTTTCCCTCTGGCTCAGCATTAAGAGAGTGGGGCTTGCATGGGGAAGGTAAGCTAGCTTTTATTTATCCGTGGACTAACAACTGGGTCAGGACAGTTTTGTATCAGATCAGCTGGCCACAAGTCTTGACCATCTCCTTTATAGTGTGTTAGCTCTGTTCTTGGGAGAACAGATATTGAACAAATATTTAAAACATGCACCTAGGCCAAAAAAATATTGAGGAATCTATGGTTACAGGAGTAAATGTAAAGTACTAACAAATGGGAACTATGCTCCAGGAAAACAATTTTTAAATGATTTTTGGGAGCCAAGTGAATTTCTTTCCCAGAATTAAGTAGGAATAATAATGAGACTGACCTCCAAATTTTAAGTAACTGAGTGAAGTTTTGTTTTTTCTTGAGACATGGTCTTGCTCTGTAACCCAAACTGACCTTGATTCTCCGCCTCCTGAGTGCTGGGATTACAGGCATATGCCACTGTGCCTGGCAGAAATTTATTTCATTTTTTGTGGTGCTGGGAATTGAACTAAGGGGGCTCTGAGCTACATTGCCAGCTCCCTCTGCTCTTTTAATTTCATTTTCAGAGGGTCTTGCTAAGTTGCCTAGGCTAGTCTCAATCTTGCAGTCAGCTGGCCTCAACTTCTTGAGTAACTGGATGACAGGTGTGCACTGCCACACCTGGAAGGAGTTCTGTTTTTAATATAAAGTCACCAAGGGCTGGAGTTTGGCTCAGGGGCTTAAGCACCTGTCTAGTAGGTGCGAGGTTGTGAGTTTGATCCCTGGTGCCGCAAAAAAACAGACAAATAAATAAATATGTCACCAAATTATTCCAGTTCCCCCAAAATAAGTTGGGTAAAGCTAGGTGTGGTGGCGCATGCCTGTAATTCTGGTAGTCAGTGGACTGAGGCAGAAGTATCACTGCAAGTTGGAGGCCAGCCTGGGTTACGTGGTGAGTCCAACACCAGCCTGCACTACACAGCAAGATCCTGTCTCAAAATGACAACAAAACAAAATAAAATAGAGAGTTGGGTATGGTGTTAGATGCATATAGTCCCAGTACTCTGGAAAGCTGAGGCAGGAGAATTACAAGTTCCAGCCAAGACTGGGCAATTTTCAGAATAAGAAATTTAAAAAGGACACAGTGCAAAGGCCCTGGGTTGAATCCCCTATACCATGCCCCCATCCCACCCCAAAACTTCTAAAATGTCATCTGTTGAGCTGTTGGTTATCTTCCGCTTGACAGATCCTGCAGAGTCAGCCTCTGGACAGGTAAGACAACCTCATCATCTTATTTCTTTCAAAAATTGCTGGAAGTAAAAGCCAAATACCCTTCTTACATTCAAGTTTGACTGGGAAAGCCCAGTTTGTTTGTTTGTTTGTTTGTAGACAGGGTCTGGCCATGTAGTTCAGGCTGACCCAGACTCACTGTGTAGCGCAGGGTGGCCTTGAACTTGCAGCTATCCTATTGCCTGAGCCTTCTGAGTACTGGAATTACAGGGGTATACCAACCATGCCCAGCTAGGAAAGCCCCTTTTATTTTATTTTAATTAATTAATTAATTTATTTATTTATTTGTTTTCTGGTACGGGAGATTGAACTCACAACCTTGCACTTGCCAGACAGGCGCTTAGGCCACTGAGCTAGATTCCCATCCCTATTTTTTGAGACAGGGTCTCACTATGCAGTTCAGGCTGGCCTTGAGCTCACTTTGTAGCCCAGGCTGGTCTCGAACTCACAGCAATCCTCCTGCCTCAGCCTCCTGAGTGCTGGGATTAAAAGTGTGTGCCACCATGCCCGGCTTTTGGAAAACTCCTTTTAAATCAAACATTTTCTTCAATTTCTTCCCTTGTCTTTTGTTTCTCTCCTGCAAGGGCTAAACTTCATAGACTATAAATGCTCTTGCTAAGCCCAGATTGTGGCAGACTGAAGCAGACAGGGTGGAAGTTGAGGAAAGCAGGTAGCTTCTTAGCGCCTCCTGAGTTGGTTTCCTTGTGTGGTTTCACATTCAGGTCCTTTTACACTTGTGAACGCTTTTCTTTCCCTAGGGAGTCCACACAAGAAACCCAAATCTGTAGGCAAAAATAGACCTATCTACCCTGACACATGTATCCCTGAGAGCACAGTCTTTCACTCACCCCCTTCACAGTCCAAGTAGACACAGACATGGCCAGGACATTCTGTTTACAAAAGGGGTCTTGAATTCGATCCCAGCCTAGGCAACTTAGTGAGGTTCTACAAAATAAATAAATGAATAAATAAATAAATAAATAAATGTATAACTCAGTGCAAAGGCCCTGGATTCAATTCTGAGTACTGGAGGGCGGGGGGAGAAATGAAAAACTCCTGTTAGGTGTATTGGTGTCAGCTAAAATCGCAACTACTCAGGAGGCTATAGCAGGGGTATTACAAATGTAAGGCCAGCCTCGACAACTTAGTTGGAACTTGGCTCAAAATAAAAAAAATTTTTTAAAAAGAACTGAGGATGTAACTCAGTGGTAGAGCATTGCCTAGCATGCATGAGGTCCTGGGTTCAGTCCCCAGCACCATTTAAAAATAGTAGCTGGGTATGGTGGTGCATACCTCTAGTCCCAGCACTCAGGAGGCTGAGACAGCAGGATTGTCACAAGTTTGAGGCCAGCCCGGGCTATGTAGTGAGTTCAAGGATGGCCAGAACTACATAGTGAGACCATGTCTTAAAAAAAAAAAAAAAAAAATTCTGGTTCCTCCTCTCTTCTGCTTCTCCTGAAAGGACCCCAAATTAGTTACTTCTGACCTTAACTGTTGTGAAGTAACAGGTTAATTATCATCCCATTATAGTACCAGCAAAGACTATGTTGTTGTTGTTGTTGTTATTGTTGTTTTTTGTCAGTACCAGGGATCGAACTCACAACCTCGCACCTGCCAAGCAGGTGCTTAAGCCACTGAGCCAAACTCCCGGCCCTATTTTTTTTTTTTTTTTTTTTTTGAGTCAGGGTCACGCTATGTAGGTCAGGCCAGCCTTGCTCATGTTGTAGCCCAAGCCAGCCTGGAACTCACACCACTCCTCCTACCTCAGCCTCCCGAGTGCTGGGATTAAAGGTATGCACCACCGTGCCCAGCTTTATACTTTTCTTAAATATTGGACATTGATATTTTATGTTAAGAAATTTATTATTTGTTCTATGTTGCTGGAAAGATGAAGATCACTCCTGATAGTATATAGCATAAAGTTCACAAGTAAAACATTTTTCACCTAAATTCATTCTAAATCAGCAAGTTAAGCTGGGGGTGTACTCAGCAGTGCAGCACCTGCCTGGCAAGCATGAAATTGTGAGTTCAATTCATGGTACCAAAAGAAAAAAGAAAAAATAATCAGCAAGTTAAAATATCAAAGGAGATATGGCCTAATAGTAACTAAATGACCTTTGTGAACTTTTATAGACAGTTAAGCAGTCATTCAGCATTATGATTAAAGTGCTTGGTGAAGTTGATTGTTTTTGCCCTGGAGTGGGTGACTGTATGTGCCTGCCTGTTGATTTGTTATTACAAATTGCTGATTCCTTTTCTTTAGGTTTCTAGGCTCTCCTGGGTTTGATTCAGTAAAAAGTTGTTATAATGTGTCCAGATTTTTAAATAAGATATACGGGCATATACTTAATGATCTCCTTTACTTTCTGCCTCCTTGGGGTTGCTACCAGCGCTACCTCCATGCCAAAAAATGGCCCTCATCCTTTCCCCTATCCCTTCTGCAGTTTTCTTCAGAGCACAGTCTCTGTTGCCTGCCTTCCTGAGACCTACGCAGCACTAAACCATCATCTTTACATACTGGCCCTTAGTGGTTATTGTCATTTCTGCCACAGAAAACACGAAAAGCTGTTGCTGTCATTTTTAGTTAACTTGCTATAAAGTTAAATACTTTTTTTCTTTTGCACTAAAAAAGTACATTAATTTTGTGTCTGTCATATACATTTTATCTTACTAAGGAATTCTAATTATACTTTTAACTGAGTATATTATTCTGCTTTTAGTTGCTGGAACAAAATACTTGCGTGCAATTTAAAGGAAGAAAGGTTTGTTTTGGCTCGGTTTCAGTGGGTTCAGTCCTTGGATAGCTGACTCCAAGGCAAAAACTATGCCACAAAGGCATGGCAGAGAAAAGCTGTTTACATCATGGCAACCAAGAGAGGATGGGAGGAGGAGGAAGGGAGGAAGAGAGACACAGAGAGAGGGAGAGGGAGAGAGAGTCAGTCCGAGGACAAAAATGCACCCTTCCAGGTCCTGCCCTCGGTGACCTGCCCCTCTTGCCAGGCCTCGTCTTCAAACACAAGACTTTGGGAAGACTTTTTAGATCGAAACCATAACATTCTACCCCTGGTACCCAAAGAGCTCATTTTCATTTCATTATGAAAAATACATTTAGTACATGTTAACAAAGTCTGAATTTAATCCATCTTGCTAAAGTCTTAACAGTTCGAGTATTGCTGAAAAATTAAAGTCCAAAGTCACCTTGGAATCAAGGCAAACCTTTAACTCCAAGCCCTTATAACAGTCAAAAAGAAGCCAGGTGTGGTGGCACATGCCTGTAATCCAGCACTCGGGAGGCTGAAGCAGGAAGATTGCTGCAAGTTCGAGCCCAACCTGGGCTACAAAGTGAATTTAAGGCCAGCCTGAACTGCAGAGCAAGACCCTGTTTCAAAAAAAGCAAGTCAGAAAGAAGGTTAATACTGCAACATACAGTAGCACAGGGTAAGCATTCCCATTCCAAAAGGGAGAAATATGGGCCAGGTGTAGTAGTACATACCTATAATTTCAGCATTCCAGAAGCTGAGGCAGGAGAATTGCTGCAAGTTTCAACCCAGCCTGGGCTACATAGTAAGTTTAAGACCAGCCTGAACAACATAGCAAGACCCTGTCTAAAAAAGAAGGAAAAAAAAAAAGAGAGAGAAGTTGAGGGGCCAAAGAAGCCATACCAAAACCATTAAATCCTAAAGTTACAGACCCAGCGCCCAGGACAAGATGTGGCCAGATGTGAGCTCTATAGGGCTTGGGTAGCCCCACCCCTGTGGTTTTTCTGCTTGAAGCCCACATGGTGTCTCTCTTGGACTGTCTTTGCTCTCTGCTTGTGTTTTCCTCAGAAGACATTATGCCTTCCTGGCATCTCCAACTTCAGAGGCCTCTGAGTACTTGGATGGCCGAACTTGGGGATCCATTTTCCTAAGGTGGCCCTGAATGATTACCCTCCTTGGGGCTTTCTTCTCAAAGTAAAAGTTTATACAGTGGTACCTCAGTTCATGAACTAAATTCTTTCCACAATTCTTGTTGCTTTGAACCTGTGATGGATGGAGTCTTGCTGATTGCTGAGATGCCCTCAAAGCACCTTTCCTGTTGCCTTGATCCAAAATGTACTTAGTTTCTTTTTAATGCTAATATTTTCAGCAACTATGGCTAAGCTGTAAATTTTTCAAATCGTTCAGCTCTGCTGTTTGCTTCTAATTCTTGCTGTAGATCTGACTAAAAGCAGCAAGCATTTGCCATGACACAGTCTAACAGTTGAGCTGCCTTGAAATTACCTCTGCTAGATTAATTAGTCTGTTGCCTTTAATGTAAATCTCTGGAAAAGTCTCAGGACCTGGACAAAATTTAGACAAATTTTCTGTCACAGCGACCACTAATCCTACTGGCAGATGGAGCCCTTCTTCCCAACTGAAATCCCTGAGCCTAGCCTTTATTGTCTGCATTCCTGTCAGCATCCTGATCTTCTGAGCTCCCACCAATATCATACACCAAACACTAGTCAACATTCTAGAGCTTCTTTAGCCTTCATCTCCAGACCTTTCCAAACTCCTTTCCATAAACCAGTTCCAAAAGCTTCTGAACTACATGGTCAGGTACAGTCACAGCAGTGACTCCACTCTTGATACCAATTAGTCACTTTTCGTCACTTGGACAAAATATGGACACCTACAATTTAAAGGAGGAGAGAATTATTTTGGCTCACAGTTTCAGTGGGTTCAGTCCATGGTTGGCTGGCTGCAAGACAAAAATGGCATGGCAAAATGGCCTGATGGAGGAAAGCTATTCACACAAAGGTGGCCAAGCAGCAGACAGAGAAGAGAAGAACCAGGAATAAAAATATACCCTTCAGGTCATACCTATGGTGACCTGTCCCTTCTGACCTTGCCCACTTCCCAGCATGAGACTTGGGGACATTCAGATCAAAACCATAACCCCAAGGTTTTCTGTTGTTTTTCAAGCTTTGTCTTCATATAAAGTGTATGTTTGTTTTAGGTTCAAAGCAATAGTCTTGTAATCATTTTGATGAAAATAAGAGACTATTAGCCAGGTGTAATAGTGCATGCATGTAATTCCAGTATTGTGGAAGACTGAGAAAGGAGGATTGCAAGTTTGAGCCCAGCCTGGGCAACTTAACAAGATCCTGTCTCAAAAACATAAAAATGTCCCAGCACTCGGAAGGCTGAGGTAGGTGGAGCGTTGTGAATTCGAGGCTGGCTTGGGCTACAATGTGAGCACAAGGCCGGCCTAAGCTACATAATGTGACCCTGCCTAAAAAAACTAGGGCCGGGAGTTTGATTCAGTGGCTTAAGGGCCTGTCTGGCAGGCACGAGGTTGTGAGTTCAATCCCCGGTGCCGCAAAAAAAAAAAAAAAAAAAAAAAACATAAAAAAGAGCTAAGGATGTTCAAAGACAGTGGGTTCAATCCCCAGTATCACTAGAGAGACAGAGACAGAGACTTCGTTTGTTTGTTTTGTTTTGAGACAGGGGCTTGCTATTAGTTCAGGCTGGCCTTGAACCCACTAAGTAGCCCAGGCTGGTCTTGAACTTGCAGCATTCCCCCTGCCTCAGCCCACCAAGTGCTCAGATTACAGGCATGCGCCACCACACCTGGCTAAAGAGAGAGACTTTTTCTGAAATTTTCAGCTTTTTACATCCCATTAAAGTTCCTATTCCTATTACAGTTTTCCTTTTTCTTTTCCCCTTGTAGTGGACATTTGGGAGCAATAAAAACAAGAAGAAAGGAAAAGCCAGAAAAATAGAGAAGAAAGGAGCCATGAAGAAACAAGCCAACAAAACTGCCTCCTCAGGCAGTTCAGACAAAGACAGTTCAGCCGAGAGCTCAGCCCCTGAGGAAGGTGAGCAGAGTGCCCAGCCTGGGGCGTGAACCCACACCCACCAGATTGGAGAGGCAGAGACAGAATGGGGAGGAAAAGGGCCCTCACTGAAGGGAAGCAGAGAGCAGAGATCCGTAGCTTTTCCAATGCGCCTGGATTCTTTGAGGCTGAATAAAAGCAGAAAAATGCATGCAGTTCAGAAGGATTGGTGAGACCTGCAGCCCACCAGTGGAACTGTGAGGGCTCCCTGCATTTGTCTCTTTTTGCTTCACCCTGAAGGCTTCTGCCACCTCCGCTTTGCTGCATTACACATGGTCTGACTGTGGAGGGAAATCCTTGAGTCAGATACAAAACTTAGGAGGAAGTCTTTTTTTGTTTGTTTTTTGTTTTGGGGGGTTTTTTTTGAGGCACCGGGGATCAAACTCACAACCTTGCACCTGCCAGGTCAGGTACTTAAGCCACTGAGCCAAACTCCCAGCCCTGGTTTTTTGAGACAGACTGGCCTTGCGCTCAGCGTTGTAGCCCAAGCTGGCCTTGAACTCACAACGCTCCTACCTCAGCCTCCCAAGTGCTAGGATTAAAGGTGTGCAACATCACGCCCGGCTAGGAGAAAGTCTTTTAACAAATTCCAGAATTTTTTGTTAACACTAGTTTAACAACTGAACTTCTCTCAGAATTACATTGATAAGCTAAATTTTCTTGAAAAGTAAGGCTTACAATAAACTTGGCTGGTATAAAATCGACCTAACCTGTTTTTAAACCCCTGCTTAGAAATACTAGCGCAAATCGAGTTAAGCACAAACTCTTACTAAATTGCTGAATTAGGGCTGGGGATATAGCTGAGTGGCATGGCACATGCCGGCAAGCGCGAGATTCTGAGTTCGATTCCCTAGTTCCTAAAAAAAAAAAAAAAAAAAATGCTGAATTAATTTAATACTGATTAATAATAATATTGTTGTTTTACATGCCACTGCTTATCTTTTCAAGACCTGGAGCCATTGGGCAATCACTAATGAGTTTTGGACTCATTACAATATTGGTTTTTTTGGTTTATTTTTAAATGCTAATGCATAAATATAGAAAAAATTATAGGGCTAGAAAAATGAACTTTCTTCAGCTATCGTGATCATTATAGTCGATGTACACAAGAGTTGGCGATTGTGAAAACCATTGGGTGCAGTCGTGGGGATCGATGTGTTCATACTCTGCAAGCGTCTCCCCACACACCCTGACGTACAAGGGGGAAAAATGCTTGAACAAGGTGAAGATCTAGCAAATACCACTTTTAATGAAGTGACCCACACTAGTGTCACCAGTAATGGGACAAACTCATCAGGAAGGGACCAGGGATTTAGCTCAGTGGTGCAGCACCTGCCTGCCAAGTATGAGGTCCTGAGTTTGATTCCTGATGCCAAAAAAAGAAAACCATCAGGAAGATGTTGGGTGCTGCCTGATGTGATACATAGAACAGGACATAATCACTTATAGAATGTCTTTATCAAAAATTTATAACCTGAATTATTTCCTGACAGATCAGCCAAGCCAACTTGTAGACCCTTCAGTGACTTGTTATTAAACTTAAATTAAGCTGGGCGTGGTGGCGCACACCTTTAATCCCAGCACTCGGGAGGCTGAGGTAGGAGGAGCGTTGTGAGTTCGAGGCCAGCTTGGGCTACAATGCCAGCGCAAGGCCAGCCTGAGCTACACGGTGCGACCCTGCCTCAAAAAACCAGGGCCGGGAGTTTGGCTCAGCAGCTTACGCACCTGTCAGGCAAGCACGAGGTTGTGAGTTCAATCCCCAGTGCCGCAAAAAAAAAAA
>RJWM01039678.1:0-15949 GCA_004363535.1 Dasyprocta punctata
AAAAAATAAGTAAATGTTCATGAGCCTAACTCAGATTCTCTGAGAAGGTTAAAAGGATTATATCACAAGATAGAAATTGGGAAACAACTTTACCAGCTAATTCACAGACAGGGGACTAATATATAGAATATATAAACAACTCAAAAAAATTAGACTTCCCACATAAAGACCCAATCCAAAAATGGGCATCTGAAATAAACAAATACTTCTCAGATGAAGAAACACAAATAACCAATAAACACATAAAACAATGTTCGACATTGTTGGCCATTTTGAGAACCGCATATTAAAAAATAAAACACTGAGATTCCATCTTATTCCAGTAAGAATTGCTGTTGTCAGGAACCCAACCAACAGCAAATGCTGGACATACTGCAAGTGAAAAAGAAACCCCTTTTCCATCATTGGTGGGAGTGTAAATTTGTACAACCACTGTGGAAATCAGTATGGAGATTTGTCAAAAATCTAAAACTAGAGGGTCCATTTGGACCAGTTATTACCTTTCTAGGAATCTTCTCAAAAGAGTTAAAGTCTTCATACCAGAGCAATACATGTTTATAGAAGCACAGTTTATAATAAATCTTGGGAATAACCCATATGCTCACCAACAGATGAATAGGTGCAGCAAACGTGATATTTGTACATATTAGAGTACTATTCTGCCATAAAGAAGGGTAAGCTTGAGACATTTTTTCAGTAAATGGATACATCTCAAGACCATAATCCTAAGTGAAATAAATCAAGCACACAAGTTTAAAATTTAAATTGCTTCATTTTTGTGAGAAACCCAAAGTATAAATGAGCAGAAAAATGGGGAACAGATACAAGGAAATAGGGAGAAATTGTCCAATGGGAAGGAAAACAAGAGATGGGGGAAGAGGGAGGGAAGGAAAGGAAAAGGGAGTTTTAGAAAAAATAATTGAAAGAAAACAGTGGAAATAGGAATGGGATGAATGTCTGGAGGTAGTAGAGTGGAAGGGAACCAAAAATAAATGAATTAAGATGTGTTACATATATGTGCACATCTCCCATAGCGAGAGCAACCTTTAAGATCAGCAAATATGCACTAATAAAAAATACATAAAATAAAAAGAAAGAAATTGAGGAAGCTAGTTGGAGCTCCAAGGAGTTCACTTAGCCATTTAGTTCTACTAATATTCCTGAATTTCCTCCGTTTCTTCCCTGTTTGTCATTTGGAGTTTAGATTATTAATTCTATAAGTTTGAAATTCATAAACTGTGTTGCATATAGACTTTACAATTGTATAACATACATGAAAAATGGCAACACTACATAAATTTATATTATTATAAAACAAAATAAATAATCACACATTTACACTCATGTAATGCACATGTATATATAGATACACACTTCACTTCCATCTAAACATGCATATATTTTATGCCAAATCATATCAGCAAAAAATGGGCATTATGCTTAAAATAAATATTTACTATATTACTCAGGAAAAAATAAAATAATATTAACTGAAATGTAAGCAAACTAATGAAGCTTAAGAGCTTGCAGTTCACTGTAAAAATAATTGATATGCAGGATTTTATTTAGAAAAGAAAATGACAAGAGAAATAGATTGTGCAAATCCAGAAAAGCTTGAAGACAAACTATGCTTTGTATGTCACATTTTCTTTTTTTCTGGCTAAAGTTGTTTAAGTAAACTTATGAAGTATCCATCTTACCCAGTCATTTGCTTGCTATGATATTCATAAACATACAAATGAAGTGAGGGTACAAGATATGCATGTAAAGAACCTGCTTTAAACATTTCTTCAGTAATGCACTTAGAAGAGAATATAAATGCTTAGCTTTTGATTTTCAGGAAAGTGAAAACAGCTTTTGAGTAACACAAGTGAACTTTGGCTTCTCCCATCTTTTCAGAATTTTGTTGAAGAAGTTGGGGGATCAGTAGATGATACAAAAGTTAGCAGGGGTCAGGAATATTGCTAGGCAACACAGCACTTGCCTGGCAAATGTGAGGTAGTGAGTTCGATTCCAGATGCCTAAATAAATAAATAAACACAGGGGGAAAAAAAGATTAGCAGAGCCACCTTTAGACAAAGACTACTTCATAATTACCTTTTGTTCCTCCTTCAACTTTACAAGGTGGTTTTCCTATAAATTCTAAGTTTGGAACCACAGTTAGTCATTTTGTTGCTCTCTTCCCATTTTTTTAAATGAGAAAACTATTACTACAAGAAAACCCTACTGTTTTATTTTACAAAAAATAATTTTACCACATAATTAATAATGAGTATGAGGGATTGAACTTCTCAATATAAAACTTAGTTAGATATTCTGTAGCCTGATCTGCAGTTCAGTGGCAAAGGACAGTGGATGAGTATAAGTGTGATATGCACATCTTAATGGGCTCAGTTGCTCATAAAGTACACACTGCTAGTTTCCCAGAAGCCCTTTGGTTTCTCTCTCTCTAATCACAACCTTTTTTTTTTTTTTACCCCAGAGATACCTACTTTACAAGGTAATCACAGCCTTGATTAATATTATCACTTTAAATTACAAATTTCTATCTAATGTACGTGACACAAAAAATTTAAAACTTGTTAGAGCACCCAGGGAAATAGCTAATGGGTTAGTAAAGAATAGAGAAAAAACCTTAAAAATATGAGATGGTAAGTTTTTTTCTAAGTTGTTTAATAATAATGTTTTATTATTTTTGTTTTGTCTTTAAGGCAAATCAAAATAAGAAATTAAAATATATTCTCTAGATTTACAAAATAGTCATTACATTATAGAATTTTAATCCAAAAAATGACTTAACTTTGCAACATGTTTACAATGAACAAAAGTATATTATCCAAAATTGGTCTTTATTGTCAATATTCTTTTGGTTACATTTCCATAAAACTAAAATCTATACAACTGTATAAGCAATGCAAAAGTGAGAATGGTGGAAATATATTCTCTTCCTGTTTCAGTAGGAAGTTCTTAGGCAGAGAATCTGTAGATGCATGAAAAGTTCTTCTGAAGAGACAAACAGATCATATGAAGACGCGGTTTGGTAGGTGCTCTTGATTCTCTGGGCCAGAGATGTCTGTATCTCCATCTATTATCCAAAGCATCTATGAAAACATACTCTGATCTGCAAGTTCACCTTGACAGAACCAATCTGAACCTAATAAACAGGGGAGAGAAGATTTGAAATATTTACTCTACTTAGTGACAAGTTTGTCAAGGGAAAAACACTAAATCTTCACAAACTATAGTCTAACTCCTGCTTGTAGTATCTACGTGCTGTGTGGTATTGAGCAAATCATAACATGCCTACCAGAAATCATCAGTATCATTTAGTTATATTTTACTAGAAAATGTACTAACCACAAATACATTCATTTTATCCTAGTCACAGTCTTGCTTGGGGTAGATAAAATTTTCACTTGCAGTTTCATATAAAATAAAAATAAGTTATTGAATGGTTAAAATGTGTGTGTCTGCGTGCATGCGCGTGCGCACACACACACACACACACACACACACACACACACCTCTTCCCAGAACCTCATAGTTCGAAAACAACATTCACACCACCTTATGCCAGACAAAGGATTACCTCAACCACTGTACTAACGGATAGTAAGGTTTCCAAAGTCACTGGGTAAAGGGAGTCCTGAAAAGTCACATCAAGCTGACTGTCAAATATTAATTTTTGAACAAAGGACCATTTGCCTATTTTTCTTCCTTTTGTTCCTATTGTTCTCAGTTTTCCAACCTAAACACTTGGTGAAAGTTTATATATATCCTTTTATCCTAAAAATATATAGGTCATTAGATAATCATACTTCCAAGGAAACACTATAGATTGTGTAACATGGATAACTACAAGCAAGGTCAAACTGTTTCATAGATCTATCAGGATTTTTGACAGGCTAATGATTATGGAAATCTATCTGCAAAACTACCCTGAAGCTTGGGTTAGTCTAATGATTGTTTTTCTGAACTCTAAACATGAGGTCACATAATGGGGTAATTTAGGGAAAATATAAATGAATTATTTAAATCATAAACATGACATTCTGATTATACGTTGATCAGAAGGAAAACAATCAAAAGAAGGGAGGAGGCATAAACATTATTTTTTTCCCTCTCTGTATTCAATCAACTTTCTTCTTTATAGAAAATTTTCTCCATGATCTCTGGGAGGAAAATCAATTTTGAAGTTATTTCTAGAATATATTTCTCATTTGTCATTATTATAATGCAGTTGCATGTTAGATGCTAATGAAATAGTTGAAGTAGTCTGAAGCACTTTTAAAGGTACTTTTAAAAATATTCCTGGAAAAACATAAACACTCAATGTGTATTTGTACTTCTCTTGTATAAACTGCACAACTCTGAGGAGTATTTGATCTTTTTGCCCTACATATATAGAAATGTTCTCAAAAGACACATTTTCTTTTGCAGAAGAGTTGATAATGGATTCCAGTCTTTGTTTTTGTTTGTTTGTTTGCTTGATTGGTTTTTTTTTTTTTGATTCCAGTCTTTGTGTCACAGTTGACTTCCCACAAAGAGTAGATAAGTGGTTTCAGAATCAAAATAGAACTGTGCTCACTTTGACAGCACATATACTAAAAAGAACCTAGGTATCACTGACACTTTGTACCAGAAAGCACTCCATAACTTTCAGGGAAATCTACAAAGAAATACTTTGTTTTTAAAGCAACACAAAGTTCACAAATGTACATATATGTATTTCACTTCTGTAATATTCTTGAGGATGAACCTCTATGTGGCATAAGTTTGCGTTTCTAATTTCAAGTGTACTCCATTCATGACCACCAACCTTCATCTAGTTTTGTGTCCTCTATCTGCTTTCTACACAAGGGATTTTAGTTGCTCCTTTTAGTAATCATAGGCAGTTATTGGTATGCATCCCCAATCTAGTGTGACTTTTGGATTCAATCTGGTATCAAATCCTGGGACCACTGCTGTGGGCTGAATCACAGGCCCCCAAAATTTATAGTTCAGATCCCTAATCTTCAGTGTGTCTATACTTAGAGGTAGATTTTTTAGGCAGTAGCTGTGGTTAAATAAAGTCATAGGGTTTTATCTTAATCCAGTAGGTTTGGTGGTCTTGTAATAAGAGCAAGAAAGGAAAAATATCACTCTCTTTATGCACACATACTTAGAGAAGGCTACATGAGCACATTGAGGGGATGCCTATTAGAAAGCTAGAGGGATTCTCATCAGAATTTGACCATGCTGGGACCCCAATCTAGGAATTCTAGCCTCCAGAATTGTACGAGAATAAACTCTGTTATTTAAATCATCCATTCTACAATATTTTTATTATGTAGCCCATGCTAAATAAATGCAACCACCAAAATAGATGGCATTCTTAGAAAAAATATTCAAAATCTCTAAGTTATAGGTTTTTCACTTTAAAGTAAAGAATAGTGTTTCCTTCACAGAAGATAATTGTGAAAACCAAATAGAGCAATACAAGCAGAACACTTGGATTAAAACATATTTTCTTTTCACTATGTATACAAGTCACTATTATAGTGATTTTAGTACCTATATTTCTAGGCACAAACTCGTCTCTGAACTCTAAATTCTATTGCTAACATCCCAAAATTATTATCCTACGAAGGACTTCCAATTATAGCAAACATAACTTTCTCTAAGTCAAAATCTTTTTTCTTAAATACTGAAAAGAATCCACAAATTCATCCTCTACTTTTCTTCCCCTTTTCAATTAATAGCATCAGAGTTAAGACAGAAACTACACACGATCCTCAACTATTTATCTCCAGTTGTTTGAAAATGCTGGTCCATCAAAATGTTTTACAGCATATTTTTCAATATTACTAGTAGGGCTTTAGATAATACTCAAATCATTTTTCTCCTCTCTTGTTGTGGAAGGTCATTTAACTGTTTCTCCTTTTACTGTTTACAGTAACTGTTACAGCCTCACAATCTCACTTTCTTATCTCCACCATAATTTTATACTTTCACTATTTCTGAAATCTAGATCTGGGAATGAAATTAATAAACAGCCACCAGTGATATTAGTGATTCCAAATTCCCACACCTAAGAATACATGTGCAAAAAAATGTTGCAATATATTTAATATGCTGAAAGTTGAGATTATCAAAAAATCTGCTCCCGGAATCCTAGAGAAAATGAAGTGACCTAAGTATAACTTTAGTAAAGCTTTAATAGTTTCCAGTGCTTGGAGGGAAAATGTTAGGAAGCCATATTCTCCTTTACTCCATTATCAACCTCTGAATCAGAGCCCAGCACTCTGTGCTAAACAAACACCTATTTCTGGAAGGGTCCTGAGAAATACAAGTAATATTGTTCCGTCCTATCTGTCTCAGAGAGCTTTCCCCTAATATGGGAATTAGAAAATCTAATTAAATTGGATTATCCCTCTGGTTATTATCTTCCAATAAATCCTGGATTCAGGTCGGTAGCTTTTGGCAGGAACTGACAAAGTGTCCATTCATTCAATTTTTGTTCAATTGCCAAAGCAGCCACATGTACACAGTTCAACTGTACTGTTTCATGAGCTATTAGAATCTATTTTCCCAAGTGACAAAAAAGACTCACTTCCCCTGTGATTTAGCCCCTATTTCCATTTTGTGTTACTTAAGCAGACATTTTTATTGGTAGATGTTTTTGCCCTTTTATTTGCAGTATAGCACATGTTGGGACTCTCAAGTAAGAGAAAATTCAAATTTAAAAAACATTCTTTTCAAATATATATTCAAATACATGAACAAAATGTGGGAAAAATAAGAAATCAGTAAGTTTTGGTTTTCTTCCATCACATACAAAAAAAAAAATCACTCCAGAGGGATTTCAAGATTTTAAGACAAACAAAGTGAATGAAACAGTACAGGTAGTACATTTCTATTCATTTTAAATACAAATGTAGATTGCAGAAAGCAAGAAGAGCTAGATTTGCCACTAAAGAGACAGAAACTGAAAAGATCTGCTGATGTATGTATATGTTTTTTCATTAATTCATTGATTAATGCCTTTATTTTTGCATTCATTTAACATTTTCTGTTGGATGTTAGCTAAAAGTAAAACCAGAAAGAAAATCCAACCTCAGAAGTTTAAAAGACAGCACATGTACATAAGGAAATCCTATAGGACAGAAAATAGTGAATGCTATAATAGAAACTTGTGAGACTTTAAAAAAAAAAAGAATATCTGTAACTCCTGCTTAAAGCATTACTTCAAACCATCATAGATAATTTTTGTGAAATAGGATTTTCTGAAGACATTCAAAATATATTGGAATTTTCCTGTGAATAATATTTTCTCCTACAATATAGGAATGTACTCTTACCAATATGGTTGACCACTGCATTTGAAATGTTTCATATTCCCTGAAACAGTGTGTTGATGCCACCTAACATTGTTCACATTGCTTTAATTTCCCATTCGATTCATCTGCTCTTTGAACCTCTAACATCTTCTTTACGAAAGGAGTACAATAACTTAGCTGTAGAGAGGCTCTCCATTAATTTCAAGGTCCTTGTGAGAATTGTCAGCCTAAATGTTATCTCTCTTCTGGGTGGAGAAATTGCATTGTTGACAATCCTCTCATTCACATCAAATAGGCCAGTCAATTTGAATGAAAGAGAAGAGGTAAATTTACACCAACTTGGGGTCTGTTGCATTGTCATCTGTTTTAATAATGATTTTGTGTTGTCTTATCATTTTGCAAAAATATGGACAAATGAATTAAAACCCTACTCTACACATTGCTCCTTTCTTCCAAAATAAAACTCTAGCTTGAAAAACAAAGAAATGTTAATATCATTTAAATATATGTGCGGGCACACACACAGAGAGGTCTTGAATCCACCAAGCCAAAGAATAGCGGTGTAGTCCAGAACTTGTTATGCATGGAATAAAAGAGGAAAGCGACTTCTTGTTAGTGGGGTGCCAAAGAGAACCTAACAGTGCCTCCAAGAGACAGCAATTTTAATTACCCAAATATATTCTAGTTAATAAATAGCAATGAGTGTTTCATTTACTGGAACCCTCATAATTCAGCAGACTGATTCGCGTATCACTAGATAAGTGAAACAAAAAATGTACTGAGGAGAACATAAATAAAATTGGTTTAGAAATAAAACTATGTCAGAATTTTTCTCAATTTATCTTGCCTAACAATATTTTATATTCTAGTCAATGGTTTACATTTAAATCATTCCCTTGTTATTGGTTCTTCACTTTAATGAATCCATAAGCTTGATCCTAAAAAAATCAAGATTGATTTTTATCACTTAGATGAACAACTGGTACCATTGATTTATTATCTGCTCTCTCCTTGAAGCCATGCTGATAACTGATTAAAATAATATTTTTCTGTTACTAAAGCCTATGCTTTTTATTAGATCATGTTGCCTATCCCTATTTAAAGAGTTATTTAACATTTCTTCAAAGACTCAGGCTGTCATTCTGAAAAAACTCTAATTCAACAGATGTATATTATGACCTCATTAAGACTAATAGATATATACTATAAATAGACACGGTCTTCAAACTACTGAAAACAAAGAAATTAATTGTCATTTAATGCATCAGATAAATGTCACACTAGTAGATGAGTAGAAAGACAAATAGATGAATGAATGATAAAGCAAGGTTAGTAAATTATTTTTTAGACTAAGTAGTATGCATTTGGGTACTGTATGTAAAAATTCTTTTAAATATTATGAATGATTAGAAAAAGTGATAATAAAATTTGGGGCAATCTTTAAAATATAAATGATATCGGTGATATAATGCAGATAATACAAAATGCAGAGGAAGATAACATTGCTACTTCGCTTTTGTTAACTACAACAAAAGTAGGTTACCTTAATCTTAGTGTGGCAAAATAGAGATGTTATGAAAACAATATCAACTATAGAAAAAATATATATACAGAAATTAAGACGAAAGTCAAATATAGGACAAAATTCATACATGGAAATTACATGTATGTATAAATGTATGTATTATAGTTTCATGGTTTATATAGAAGATATAAAGCACCATACTTCTTTTTTTTTTTTTCAGTACCAGAGATTGAACTCACAACCTTGCACTTACCAGGCAGGAGCTTACACTACTGAGCTAGATCTCTAGCAGCACCATACTTCTTTATATGTGTGTTTATATAGACACATGTACCTAACATTTAGGAACATGGAAACACTTGAATTGGAAAAGTGAAAAAAATGCAGAATAAATATAGGCAAGAAGTACAAAGAGTGAAACAAAAGTTCACTGAATCTGGCAAAACAGAAGAAAAAAATCATCCTAAAAATAAATGCCAAATTTAAAAAGTGTTCAATGACCAAAAATTGCAAAATGAGAAGTAAAAGAATGAGAATAAAACAAATATAGTAGTGAAAGCAAAAGCAAAGTGATCAAAATGTGGCAGATCAGAAAAAAAGTTCAATGTATGTATAGTTACAGTTTTAAAAAAAGAAAAACCAACAGCAACAACGACCATATATATATATATTGTATATATATATATAATATATATATATATAATTTAAAAGTACAATTTAAGATATATAATTTAAAGAATATAACTTGTACATATTGCAAGTACCCATCAGATATTTTCCAAATTTGACTAGTAATGATTAACTTCAAGAAATATTCTTGACAGATTTGTGTCATATTCATTTTATTTTTTCCAGTTTAAAAGGGATGAAAACAAAATTCAGTGCTACAGTAGTTAGGAAAAAAATTTTACAAAGGCAGCAAAATTCAGTTGCCAACAGACTTCTTAAACTATCATATAAAGCAAGGTAACAATAGAACATTATACCAAAACTGAAAGACATAATCCATGAATCAGGGATTTTTAACTCACCAGACCCTAAAGTATGTGAGAAATCACCTAAGAAGGAAAGCCTATCAGAATCACAGCAGACTTCTTAACACATACTTTCAAGTCAAGAAGATCTTGGAGTGAAATATTTCAAATCCTGAAAGAAAACAACTTTCAACCCGGACTGATGTACCCTGCAAAACTATCTTTAAAAATTGATGGAGAAATAAGATACTTTCACGACAAAGAACAACTGAAGAAATTTATAGCCACCAAACCATCACTACAAAGAGTTCTGAAAGACACTCTAGAAAGAGACAAAGACAACAACAATCTTAAGAACAACAACAAAAAGAAACCACTACTCAGTACAAACAATTAAACTGAACAAGTAGAAAAGCAGCAAAAGAAAGATAACATGACAGTGATAACTCAGTACACATCAGTCATATCAATCAATATAAATGGTCTCAACTCACCAATAAAGAGAAACATACTGACAGAGTGGGTTAACAGACAAAATCCAACAATATGTTGTGTACAAGAAACACATTTAACTCTAGAGGAAACTTACAGACTAAAAATAAAAGGATGGAAAACAATACTCCATGCAACAGGAACCCAGAAAAAAGCAGGGGTAGCTATTATGTTTACAGACAATGTGAACTTCAAACTGAGAATGATCAAAAAAGATAAAGAAGGTCTCTGCATACTTCTTAGGGGAAAACTTCAAGAGGAAGAGATTACAATCATAAATATATATGCACCAAATATGGGAGTACCCAACTATATAAGACAATTCTTAATAGACATGCAAAACCAAGTAGACAATAATAAAGTTATAATGGGGGACCTTAACACTCCACTGTTGCAGAGACAGATCAACCAAACAAAAAATCAGCAAAGAAATAACAGAACTGAATCAAACTTGTGAACAAATGGACCTAGTAAATGTGTACCGAGTATTCCACCCATCAACAAAGAATGCACATTTTTCGCAGCTGCAAATGGGTCATTCTCTAAAACAGATCATATGATAGTCTACAGAACATGCTTAAGTAAATGCAAAGGAACTGAAATAATTCCATGCATATTACCTGACAATAGCGCAGTAAAATTGGAAATGAATGACAAAAAAAAACCCCATAAGAACCCCCATAAACACATGGAAATTAAATAATACTCTCCCAAACAATCAATGGGTCACAGAAGACATTAAAGAAGAAATTAAACAATATCTACAATTGAACAAAAATGAAAATATAAGTTACCAGAACCCATGGGACACAATGAAAGCAGTCCTCAGAGGGAAATTGATAACCCTAAACTCCCACATCAAAAAAATGGAAAGAACACACATAAACAATGTAATGCTGCACCTCAAACTTCTAGAGAAAGAAGAGGAAGTCAAGTCCAAAGACCAAAGAAGGGAGGAAATTATCAGGATCAGAGCAGAAATCAATGCAATTGAAACTAAGAAAACAACACAAAGAATTAATGAATTGACAAGTTGGTTCTTTCAAAGAATAAATAAAATTGTTAAACCTGTAGCCAACCTTATCAAAAATGGGAAAGAAAGAATAAAATCCATGCAATAAGAAATGAAAAGGGTGAAATTACTACAGACCCTGTAGAATTACAGAAGATCATCAATATCTACTTCAAAAACCTCTACTCACATAGATTCTATAACACAGAAAAAATGGACAGATTCCAAGAAACTTATGAATTACCAAAGGTGAATCAAGAAGATGTAAAATGGCTGAATAACCCAATTTCAGTTAATGAAATGAAAATGTAATTAGAACCTTACCAACAAAGTAAAGCCCAGGTCCTGATGGAGCCACTGCTGAATTCTACAAGAAATTTAGGGAAAAATGCCAACAAAGCTCAAAATCTTCAATGAAATTGAAAGGGAAGCAAGTCTCCCTAACCTATTCCTGGAAGCAAGTATTACCCTAACTCCAAAACCAGAGAAAGACCCAACCAAAAAAAGAGAACTACAGGCCAATCTCCCTAATGAACATGGATGCAAAAATCCTCAATAAAATACTGACAAATAGAATACAGCAAGTTATCAGGAAGATTATACAACATGATCAAGTGGGATTCATCCCAGGAATGCAGGGATGGTTCAACATATGCAAATCCATAAATATAATACACCATATCAAGAGGGTCAAGGACAAGAATCACATGATCATCTCAATAGATGCAGAAAAAGCTTTCAACAAAATCCAACACCAATTCATGATAAAAACCCTACAGAAAATTGGAACAGAGGCTCTCTACCTCAACATGATGAAAGCCATGTATCATAAACCAACAGCCAACATCTTACTAAATGGACAAAAACTGAAAACTTTCTACCTAAAATCAGGAACAAGACAAGGATGTCCATTATCACCACTCCTATTCAATATAGTTCTTGAAATATTAGCCAGAGCAATTAGATAAGAGAAAGAAATAAAGGCAATAAGGATAGGAAAGGAAGAAGTAAAATTATCACTATTTGCAAATAATATGATACTCTACATAGAAGATTCCCCAAAATTCATTGAAAGACTTCTAGATGTAATAACCAAATTCAGTAATGTTGCTGGATACAAGGTCAACACTCAAAAATCAATAGCATTGTTGTATACAAACAACAAAGTTACTGAGAGAGAAATAAGGGAAACCACACCCTTCACTATAGCATCCAAAAAATTTAAATACTTAGGAATCAATCTAACAAAGGAAGTGAAATATCTACACAGTGAAAATTACAAAGGAAATTGAAGAGGATTTCAGAAAATGGAAAGATATTCCCTGTTCATGGATAGGAAAAACAAACATCTTGACAATGGCCATTCTCCCAAAATTGTTATACAGACAATGCAATCCCAATCAAAATACCACTTGCATACCTCATAGAGCTAGAGAAATCATTACTGAAATTCATCTGAACCCAGAAGAGACCTAGAATAGCAAAGGTAATTCTGGGCAACAAAGGAAAGTCAGGAGGCATCACAATACCTGACATGAAAATATATTACAAAGCTACTGTGATAAAATTAGCATGGTACTGGAATCAAAACAGACCTGAAGATCAATAGAATAGATTAGAAGATACGGCCACAACTACAAACACACTCAGCCACCTCATCTTTGACAAAGGGGCCAAACATGTACATTGGAAGAAAGAAAGCCGCTTTAACAAATAGTGCTGGAAAAACTGGCTTTTCATATGCCATAAACTAAAACTAGATCCATGTCCATCACCATGCCCTAAAATAAAGTCAAAATGGATCAAAGATCTGAATATTAAAACAGAGACACTAAACTTGCTGGAAGACAAAGTAGGTAAGTATCTTGATGACATAGGAGTAGGAAATAATTCCCAGAATCAACAAATGGGGTCTCAACTTATTAAAATTCTTTGTATATCAAAAGAAATCTCCAACAGAGTGAAAAGAAAACCCACGAATTGGGAAAATATTTTAGCCAATTGTCCATCAGACAAAGGACTTCCATCTAAAATATAGAAAGAATTTTAAAAAATCAGGCCCCTAAAATTCAAGGACCCAATCCAAAAATGGGCATCTGAGATGAATACACATTTCGCAGAGAAAGAAATGCAAATGGCAAATAAATATATGAAAAAATGTTCAATATCAATGTTCATTCAGGAAATACAAATTAAAACAACACTGAGATTCCATCTCACTCCAGAAAGAATGGCCAAGATTAAAAAATCAACCAACAACAAATGCTGGAGGGGCTGTGGGGAAAAAGGAACTCTTCTCCACTGTTGATGGTAGTGTAGACTGGTGCAACCACTGTGGAAATCAGTGTGGAGATTCTTCAAGAAGCTAGGATTAGAGATCCCATTCAACCCAGCTATCCCACTTCTGGGCATTTTCTCAGAAGAATTGAAAACATTATACCACAGTGATATTTGTGCACCAATGTTTATAGCAACCCAATTTGTAATAGCCAAATCTTGGAAACAACCCTAGTGTCCATCAATCAAGAAATGGATGAAAAAGATGTGGTATTTTTATACAGTGGTGTACCAGTCAGCTATCAAGAAAGATTGCATCAAGACTTTTATAGGTAAATGGATGCGACTTGAGACCATACTCATAAGTAAAATAAATCAAACTTACGTGCAAATGCCATATTGTCTCCTTAGTGTAAGAAACTGAAACAGTATATATGATCCAAAATCTATAATAAATACTGTGCAAGGGTAAGAAACTGTTCAGAGAGCAAAAGTAATTGGGAAAGGGAAAAGGAGGAAAGAAGGAAGGGAAAAGGGAAAAGACATAAATCTGTATATATGTATATGTAGGATAGCTAAATGTACTAGTTATTGAAAAAAACAGTTAATACTCATATGATTAGATCAACTTTACATGTCTGTATCTGTTAATCTAAATAACTGTGTTGAAAGTAATGATATGCAATATTACAGCCATTGTCAAATTCTTATCATCTTGTTTTGTAAACCTATAATGTTACTGTTTTGAATTTGCTGTTTTAATTTGTTTTTCTTTTTTGCTTTTTGTCTTTCTTTTCTGTGTCTTTTTAAAAAAAAAAAAAAAACTGAGATTCCACCTCACTCCAGAAAGAATGGTGGTCATCAAGAAGTTAACCAATAACAAATGCTGGCAGGGCTGTGGGGAAAAAGAAACCCTTCTCCATTATTGGTGGGAGTGTAGACTGGTACAACCACTGTGGAAACCAGTATGAAAATTTCTCAAAAAACTAGGACTAGAGGTCCCATTTGACCCAGCTATTCCCTTCCTGAGTATCTTCTCAGAAGAGTTGAAAACATCATACTACAGCGATACGTGTACACCCATTCTTATAGCTGTACAATTTGTAATAGTCAGATCTTGGAAACAACTCAAATGCCCACCAACTGAGGAATGGCTAAAAAAGATGTGGTATTTTTATACAATGGAATATTACTCAGTCATAAAGAACAATAAACTCAAGACTTTTTTATGTAAATGGATGCAACTAGAAACCATTCTCATAAGTGAAATAAATCAGACTTGCATGTGTAAACACCATATTGTAAGACACTTAAAGTCTAAATAAGATCCCGAAGCAACAATAGATGTAGTAAGACAGAAAGAAACTGCCCAAAGGGAAATTATCTTGCATGCCTGTGTCTGATAACCTGAGCAACTATTTTGAAGATAACAATATGCAATATAACAACCATGGTTAAATTCCTATCATCTTGTTTTGAAATTCTATATTGCCATTGTCTGCTGCTGTTGTTGTCATTTTGCTTTTGTTGTTGCTTTTGGTGGTTCATTTACTTCTTGATTTTTCTATTTTTTCCTCTTTAAAATAAAAAAAATAAAGAGTATATAAAAGTATTATCCATTTATTAAAGTAGTACTCTGAAAAACCCTATGACATTTCTTTTCAATTTACCACACAAGTCAAATGAACAAAACCAAAAATGGTTCTATAATCTAAACTATATTCTAAAATTAATTATATAGGTACATATTTAACTCTACACCTTCGTGGTGACCCAAAAGTCTGTCAATTTCAACTATAGTTTAATGTAAGAGAATGTTGTGGCCAGAGTTTCCCAAGGTGCAACACCTAAGATTCAGTAATTCTGTAGAGAATAGGGGTAATATGTTGAATTTCTAGCAAGTTTCTGGTAGAATCATTTGGACTTACAAGGTTCTGGAGCAAAGCCATGCCTTCTACAGAAGAAAACTACTTTGAATAACACTGTGGTGAACTGACAGCTGGTGGTCAACTTGTAACAACCAGCTGAACTGAGTCAGTGTGGTGCTGGTTACAAATGGCCTATCTGAGAATCGTTGCCAATGTCATAAAAAGGAGAACTGGAGAGGAGTGTTGTTGGTTCTCCTCGTGCTGTTAGTTCTCCTGGAGGAGCTTGTCATGCTGGCTTTCCTGACATGAATTTGGCTGTTCTCATTGTGA
This sequence comes from Dasyprocta punctata, assembly GCA_004363535.1. NCBI lineage: Eukaryota > Metazoa > Chordata > Mammalia > Rodentia > Dasyproctidae > Dasyprocta > Dasyprocta punctata. The sequence goes on from RJWM01039678.1 coordinate 15,798, forward strand.
GAGGAACTCAGGACCTTGTTGTCACTGAGAATGGCTGTGGTTCACTATGGGGGAGGTATGGTCCTTACTTTGAGCATCATTTCCTGACTCTGGAGGGGAAGATGGTGTGCTTTCAATCTCCTGCAGAAGCTTGTCACACTGGCTTCCTGATA
>RJWM01039679.1:0-16098 GCA_004363535.1 Dasyprocta punctata
CTATTGTTTCAGTTATCCTTCAGATAACATCTATTAGACGGAAGGACAAAAGGATATGATGGGATGGAAGGTACAAGGAAATTAGAAATGTACCTGAAAATCATTTAAAAAGGATATATCCCTAACAATCTAAAGTTAAAGTTCCAAATGATTCCAAAGCACCAGGGAGGTGAGGTAATGAGAGGTGGAAGAGCGTGCCAAGATTCTTAATTTATTTGGTGGTAAAGATTTAAATACTGTGAACTTTAGACATTCATAAGGAAAATAAGTTTGAGTCTAGATAAATTAGGGGGAACCTGTATCAGTATAAAAGTATGAAAATATAACTTTCAAACTGGATGGTACAGAAAAATATATTTCTAATGTGAAAGAACGAGAGAAAAAATTTGAAAAAGGAACTTCCACTTCTGGTAATTCAGTGTAATCAGAAACCTGCTAAAAACACCTACAAACTTAGTGCACTGCCCTGTCTGGGTTCAATTCCTAATACTACAGAACAAAACAAAAACAAACAAACAAACAAAAAATCCCAACAAAACCATAAAACAAAAACCACACACCTACAACAGCTACAAAAAATATAGCAAATATCCATTTCAATGCATTTATTTATTTATATAGATTGATTGACTACATTTGTAGTGCTGGCTATCAAACCAAGAGCCTAATGCATGCTAGGTAAGCACTCTACCATTGAGCTATGTCCCAGCCCTTAATTACCAGTTCTTTAAACAAGTAAGGGAAATCTGTAGTGACCAAAATAAAAAGGGTAGCTGAAAACCAAGTGACAAATTGGCACTGACCCTTTGGGTGATCTGAACACATTTACTGATCTAATAACCAAGGGGTATCGGCCTTTATGACAAAACAATGACAAGATGATGGAGAGAGAATTTGGTTTATGAAGGGTGGAAATTTGTAACTGAGACCATCAATATGACACCATCAATATAATACCCCTTAGAGAAAAAATAAGCCATGGAGAAAAAAATAAATAAAAAGAACTTGGTTTGCTTTGGAAGGCTTGTATGAATAGTTCTGATCTGGGCTTGGAATTGAAAAGATTTGGAGGGAGTATTTGCAGTTACAATTTGGGAGGTATTGAGGATTGAATTGGAGGATTGAACAGGGAGCTATATCCCCACTCCTTTTATTTATTTATATGTTATTTTGATGCAAGTTTTCCATAGTTGCCCACAATGGCCACGAAGTTGTGATCCACCTGCCTAGCCTCCCAGGTAGCTGGGATTACAGATGTGTGCCACCATGTCTGAGTGGAGTTAGCCACTTTAGATTCTGTAATTATTCAGGTGAAGGGAAGCAATGTTCACTTTTGAGATTAGGTATGCCACGAAAATGTTCAGGGTAGCCACTAAAGCGATAAAAATTGAGTTCCAATTAGTAAATGGGAGAAGCTGAACTGACAAAACCAAATCAATTCCAAAGAAAAGGAGGGCACATGGAAATATTTTTCTAAATAGTGTCAAATGAAATAAACTCAACAGTTAAAGACAGAGCCTGTTCAAATCAGTTAAGAAAACTCAGACCCAACTGTATCCTGTTTAAAAGAGATGCACCTAAAATGTAAGGGTATATTGTGTTAGCTTTCTGTCACTAAAGCAAAATACCTGATGTAATTAACTTGTAAGGAGACAAGGCTTATTTCGGGTAACCGTTTTGGGGGCTCCAGTCCATGATTGATCTGACCCTTTGCTTTGGTTTTGTAGAAAGACAACACATCACGTCAGGAGTGCATGGTAGAGTAAATCACTTACATCATGTATCAAGGAACAAAGAGAAAGAGGAAGGGACCATGGTCCCTTGCCACCAATGAATTAAAGACCTCCCATTAGCCAAGTGTGGCGGCACACACTTGTAATCCCAGCACTCAGGAGGCTGATGCAGGAGGATTGCTGCAAGTTCAAGGTCAGCCAGAGCTCCATAGTGAGTTCACGTCCACCCTGAATTACAGAGTGAGACTCTGTCTTGGAAAACAAACAAACAAACAAACGAACACTTCCCACTAGGTACTACCTCTCAAGGGTCGCTGCATCTTCCAATACTACTACCCTGGGGCAAATACCTTCAACACATGGGCCTTTGGGGGACTTTCAGGATCCAAAGTAGCAGATAGAAGGGTTGAAAGCAAAAGGATTTAAATAGGTATCCCAGAAAAACATTACTCAGAAGAAATCTGTTTAGCTATTTTAAGAATAGACAACATAAGAAACTATAAGAGAAAAAGCATTACTAAAGATAAAGAGGGCCACATAATAATAAGTTATAATTCACTAGGAATATATAATTCTCAAATGATAAGCACATAACAAAGCCACAGAAGTCCTTTGTAGCCTTGTTACTTCGGGGTAGAAGCTGTAAGAATCTGTGCTTTGCCACATGCTCTTTTCCTGCATCATGGCAATCAGGATGGTTTTGCAAAGCGTGTTCTCCATCAGCCAAGGTCCCAGGGTGAGAATAATGTTAGTGCCCTTAGCCAGTTCATGATGGACATGGAGCACAGACAGGAAAGAAATCTTTGATGCATTCTTTGTTGTTTTGACAGCTTTACTGAGGTATAATTGAAATGTAACAAATAGTACATATTTAAATGTATAATTTGATAAATTTTGACAAAGGTATGCTCTAGAATCTTAGAAGACTGATAGAAAGGTCGCAGTATTTTTTTTTTTTTTTTTTTTGCGGCACCGGGGATTGAACTCACAACCTCGCACCTGCCAGGGCAGGCGCTTAAGGCACTGAGCCAAACTCCCAGCCCTGGTTTTTCGAGGCAGGGTCACTCTATGTAGCTCAAGCCGGCCTTGTGCTCGCGTTGTAGCCCTTAAAGAACTGCATTAAAATATGACCAAAGGCTTAGGAATCCACTCTAACTGTAATAGAAATTTCCTCTCTTACAAGATAGGTGAGGTTGCAAACTTTGATCAGATAAATTACAGAAGGGTGTTATTTGAAGCCTTGAAGAAGATACGGACTAGAAGACCTCTGTTGTCTTGGTGACTACAAACACGATTCACTGTATCATCCTGGAAGCCTGCAAAGCTTAGGTCCTGCTCCCAGTGTCAAATTTCTGACTGATAATAATTTTATTGTGTTAATAAATTGTCAACTCAGTACTTCAGCTTGTTTAGAATGGCATCCTGATGTCATTCTCAGCCATCCCAAGAAGAAAGCTTTTTTGCAGCCAGGAATTCTTGAGCTACTCTCCTCAAATTGGCTACCCTGATAGGGTAACTCTATCATGGTTGTGAACTGTTGACCCAGTAATCTGAACTCACTAGGGATTCTAGAACTTCTTCTCAATGACTAAAGAGTTTTCAAAACTGAAAAGGTGTAGGTTAAATATAGAGAAGATAAAGAAATCAAAGCTATCATGTTAATAATTTCATGTTTAAAATAACTGTGTACGTGCTTTGTGCTTAAAGTGTAATTTTAAAATAATATGGCATATTGAAGATTAGACCTGAAAGACATAAGAAAATTTGATTAAGTTCATAAATAGTATTGGACTATTTGACAACTAGACCTGTTAGATTTATATATTTTATATATAAATTTTTGTTGAGTACTTGGGAACATTTGGCTTGTTAGGGATGAAAACTTGATTGGCCAGGCATACAAAAAGCATTAAAAAAAAGTATATATAAGATTTACAAATTCAATAAAATACTTCCTTAAACCTAATTATTATTTTACAAGAATATGTTTATAAATAGACTAAGTTGCTTTTAAGTTGAACTTTTATGGCTTAATACCAAGGTTTTGAGTTCTGATTAATAAATCTAGTATTAATTTAAAGCTCAAGATATTATAGTCTTTTGGACTAATAAAATCTGCCCTCATATATGGAAAAAAATCATGCTGGTATTATTATTCTCTGAGCAGGTGAAGAAACTGAAGCTTGTAAAGTTTAGGAAATCAGAATAAACTGCATGTGTGTCTGGCTGTAAACATAAACCTGTGCCCTTAATCACCATGTATGTGACCCCTGTCCATGGCTGGCCAACCTCCTGAAAAGTCAGATGACTTAGGAACAATTAAGTAAACATTTTTGTAGTAACTTCATCAATGTCTGTTGGTATGCATTAGAACTTCATTCTGTAGTTAGGAAGTCAATTTCAGCTTAAGGAAAGAAAAATTACTGGCTCATGTAATGAAAACTCTGGATTCAGGCATGGTGAGTATAGGCTCAAGCCTTCCTTTAGTCTGTCAATTGATCTTTGTCAGCTCCATTCAAAGAAAGACTTTCTTTCCTCTTGTGGTACAAGAGGCTGGAGCTACCATTTTTAACTTAAGTAAAGCTAAAAAATATGACTTCTCTCTCAATTTTTTCCCACAAAAGAATCATTGTGCCTCACTGATCTGATGAGGTGATGGGGTGGAGTCCCCAATAAACAAATCAACTGAGAGTAGGGAGAGAGTGAGCCTTCTTGAAAAGGGTGATTAGACGACAAGTAACAAAAATGTCGCTCACTGTAGTGGGCGGCCTTACCAGTCTTACTTCAGAGCTCTTGAAAGTACCTCAGTACAGACTGGCCTAAGCTACATAGTGCGACCCTGCCTCAAAAAAAAATAAAAAAACCAGGGCCGGGAGTTTGACTCAGTGCCTTAAGCGCCTGCCCTGGCAGGCGCGAGGTTGTGAGTTCAATCCCTGGTGCCGCAAAAAAAAAAAAAAAAAAAAAAAAAAAAAAAAAAAAAAAGAAAGAAAGAAAGAAAGAAAGTACCTCAGTATAGTATTCACACTTATTGCTGACATATGCTATTGCTTTTGGCCAAGAGTCACCACAGTGCACTGTAACTTAATAGTGCATTCTTTATTCTTTCCATAACTTCATTTTGAAGACATGTATATCTATTCTGCCTTTCTTCATCGATTTACATAAAAGCTTTGCAGGGACTCGTCTAAAGGAATGAAACTCAGGTTACAGGATTCCTGATTTATTTCCTCAGAGAAGAAACAATGAAAAATTAGATGGAAAAGTGTTTTCAAGGTATTATAGTTGGTAGCTATGAGGTATAAGGAGGAAAATGCAAATTCACCAAAGACATTGATAATTTTTTTTGTGATCTCTACTAAGAATTCCTATGGGAGACAGTGTTATAGGGGTCTTCAAAGAACAACCAGCCAAGAGAAGAGAGTGAATGAAAAGTGTTGGTAGTGTAATTTAGTTTGGGCCCAGATTTACATTATGATGGATCACTATGGAGCCCTTCAGCAATAAACTTCTTTCTTTTATATTCAGTCTTAAGTATTTTGTTATAGCATTGGAAACCAGACTAATACAGCAGACCATCTTTTAATTCACATTTCAGTGAATAAACCAAAAGCTTTACTTCTCTAGAACCATTCTCAGTAAGAAAATCTGTATTAGGATTCTCCAGAGAACATTTATATAGATATATGAGGAAATTCATTATGGGAATTCATTCACATGATTATAGAGACTGAGAAGTCCTACAATACACTGGCTGCAAGCTGGAGAACCTGGAAAACTGATAGTGTAATTCAGTCCAAGTTCAATGACCTGAGAACCAGGGAAACCAATGGAATAATTCCATCATATAATTTCTAAAGTCTGAAGGCCTGAGAGCTAGGAGTACCAGTGTCTAAGGGTAGGGGAAAATGGATGTCCCAGCTCTATGACTAAGGAGGGGAGGAGGAGAAGGAGAGGGAGAGGGAGAGAGGGAGTGAGAAGGAAGCGGAAGGGAAGGAGGGAGAGACTGAGACTTTCATTTCACTGAAACACAATACCCAACACCTGCAAGTTAAAGAAGGAGAGGTTTATTTTCATCTCATGTTTTAGTCCACAGTTGACTTGACTCCAGGCAGAAATGGCATGATAGAAGGGTACAGTGAAGAAAATCTTCTCAACACATGGCAACCAGGAAGCAGAGAGAGAGAGAGAGAGAGAGAGAGAGAGAGAGAGAGAGAGAGAGAGAGAGAAAGAGAGAGAGAGAGAAAGGAGGAACCAGGGACAAGAATACAGCCTTCTAGGTCATGCCCCCAGTGACCCCATCTCCCAACAGTACATTTAGCCATGAACTGATCAATGGATTAATCTACTGATGAGTATAGCACCCCCATAATCCAATTACCTCTCAAAAGCCTCACCTCTGAACACAGGAGATCTTTGGGAAATAATTTAGATCTAAACAATGAAAGGCAAGGACAGAGACAGCGATAGGAAGACAGAGCAAATGAATATGCCCTTCCTTCACCTTTTCATTCCATTGGAGTATGCCCCTAACACATTATATGATACCTTGCCCACACTAGTGTGTGTGTATCTGATACTGATTTAAATGTTAATCTCCTCTAGAAACATTCTCACATACACAGAAATAAAATTTTAACAGCTGTCTGGGTATCCTTAACCTAGCAATGATAACACACAAAATTAACCATCAAACCACTGAAAGTCTGTCAAATACATCCTCTGGCCAAGGTGCCTAGGGTCATGGATAGAAGAGATTCCATACAGAAAGCAGGTATGCACCTTGACAACATGTCCAGGGTAGTTATGAAATAAAAACCTAAGGGGAGTCAGGGGAATAACAACCTGGGACATTCAGGAAAACGATCCTTAAATTTAGTGTACATGTACCTGAATGTCTACAAAACTTTCCAAGTGGTATGCAAGCATATTTAGCCTTAAGGGGATCCTTAAATTCTAATTCTCAGATTTCACTTGTATAACACTCTTAAAAAACTAATCTGCCTGAAAGATGTGACATCAACAAAGAAGCACAATAGAAAATTTCAGACTTAATTATTCTACAGACATAAATTTAACAATGACTGTAGAGTCCTAAAACCTCTTATGAGAACTCCAGAAACTAGTCAAGAACTCAAAATAGCCCAGACAAGCCAAGTTCAAGACCAGCCACATTAAAATGGCTAGCAAAAATTGTTTCATTTTACATACAATACCCCCTCCCCCAGACCAACAGGGCTTGGTGATATAAGGAGTAAATGCTCATCCTGAGGCTTCTCACTTGAAAGAGAAATATGAGACTAAAACGTGCATCCAACATCTGGACTCTTAGGAAATCTTCAGAGGAGATCCAGTCTTCACCACTGCCTTTGGACACTGGTCTCCAGCTCCTTCAGGCTTCCAACACAGACTTTCTAGCCTTCCAACAGAGACTCTGGTTTTCAAATAGATTCATATTGGTGGCTCTGCAGTGAGCTTCTGGGCCTTCAGTCATTGACTGCTACTGGATCCTCTGGCTCTGCAGTGCACAGACGGCCTCTCTGGATTCTGTCTCTGCTCTGGCAGATGGCCATTAAGACCCTTCCAATTTTGATCCTGTAAGCCTGCTTTGTAAATCCTTGTATAATCATACATATATTTTATATTGGATCTGTTCCTCTAGAGAACCCTAACTAATATAAATGTTGGTACCAAGAGTAGTTCTAGAGACAGAATTGTGAGGATGAATCTCTGTAATCAATTCAGTGGTTCCTAGAGTTGGCTTTCTAATTTGGTGAGACCTGAAATTGAGATGGTCTCTCCTTCTGAGAGTACTGATAGTCCATGGTGTGAACTGTTTAAAGTAATATGTAGCATAGTTCCATTTGATTATCTTATTTGCCACTTGTGAGATGCAAGGAATTTAGGAATTCTTTGTATAATACTTTTGAATATTTTTGGAAGAGGAGGCAATGTAATGATTCTGGCTAGTTGTGCTTGGCATCTCTTGACAAACTAGTAAAGGAAAATCATGATTTTAAGACACGTATAAGTAGTTTAAAGGTTCCCAAATGTAAAAACAAATTAATAAAGGAAAATAAGGAGCTTAAAGATTCAAATTCTCAGCTCCAGACATGAATAAAGTATCTAAAGGCTTCTCAGGTGTCCTGAAGCAGAATCTTCTTGCCTTTAGCTATAAGGGTAAAGTTGCCAGAATCAAAACATAAGCCCACATGCTTTGACTAGCTGAAGTACAGCACAAGTTTGATACTCAGTCTTGGAGGGTATCTGAAGTAAAAAGGAGGGCACTGATCAGGAAAGGAATGAATTCCCATAAGTTGGGATAGAAATATTTGGAAGGAACCTAATGAGGGTGGGGATATTTAACTCCTGATTAGATTATTTTGGCAGAGGGAACTATTTCCCCACCCTTAGTGGCAGAGACATCTGTAACCCATCCCCTATAATGTTAGTTAGTCTCTCCTCATATATCTGAGGAAACTAATCCTGTGTTCCCTATGGAAGTGGTAATAACCATCCTTGATGCAGTTACCAAGAAAGATAATGCTGGCACTCTTCACAACCCACCCTCACCACCCACTTTTGCCTCTAGATCCATAATCAAACTCAAAGCCAAGATGGCACCTAAAGGTGAGGAACACAGCATGACCCATGAGGAGTGCCACTGTACTGCCAAAGAACGTCTAGAGTTTTCTAATTCTTAAGAACAGAGGTCTGAAGAATTAGTATGGGAATGGATTTTAAAGGTTTGGGATAATAGTGGTTGGCATGTAAACCTGAATCAGGCTGAGTTTCTTGATATGAACCCATAAAGTAGAATTTCTGAACATAATGTCATGGCTTGTGGAGTAAAACAAAAAAGTGCTAATAGTTTATTTGGTGTTGAGTGAAATATGGATGAAGAGATGACACACTATGGATGAGCTGGGGTTGCATGATATTCCTTGGTTTACTGCTGATGAAGGTATTCAAAGGCTCAGTGAAAAGGGAATGCTAGAGTGCATTTGCCAGGTAAAACTAATCCTCCACACTAGGAAGGTCCAGGAAATGTACCCTTCACTAATACATTAAGAATCAGATTTGTGAGTAGAGAACCAGTATCCTCAAAGAGCTCTGTCATTGCTCTTCTCTGTATCCCAGGCCTTATGATGGGACGTATGGTCACTCATTTGGGAAATAAGCTGATAAATTTAATTGGATTCCAGAGTATCAGAGGCCAAGTAGCAGCACTCAACTACCAAAGGCAAGATGGGCATACTTATATGGATGGCAGAAGCAAAGTAATGATTGGAATGGTCTGATATGTGTGGACTTATTACATTGGCTGATTAGTTATGGTGTTCCCAAAAGTGGACTACATAGGAAGCCTACTAAATTTTTTTTTTTTGTTGGTACTGGGTATCGAACTCACAACTCACACTTGCCAAGCAGGCGCTTATGCTGCTGAGCTAAAGCCCCGGCCCCAAGCCTACTAAATTTTTACCACATTTTTAAAAGCAGAAAAAAACTTAGGGAAAATAAACAAAAATCTGCTTCAAATTGTGGCAACAGAGAATCATGGTTCCTCTACCAATTACTCAACTTGAACCAAGTTTATAGACCCAGAACACCTTGAATGGGCCTCCATGAGGAAGGATACTGGCACACTACCAGAAAGCACACTGTGAATCTTTCTCCCATCCTTTGCCAAAGGAATCTAAGGCCTTTCATCAGGGTAACTGTACACTGGGGAAAAGGAAATAATCAGAAATTTCAGAGACTACTGGAGACTGGTTCTGAATTAATACTGATTTCAGGAGATACAAAATATCACTGTGGGCCTCTAGTAAGAGTAGGACCCTATAGCGGTCAGGAGGTCAGTGGAGTTTTAGCTAAGTCTGACTCGCAGTGGATCCAGTAGCTCCCCGAATCCATTCTGTGGTTACTTCCCCAGTTCTGAAATACATAGTTAGGTTTTTAAATTTTGATTCTTGACCTCTGAGAAGATGGCAGAGCAATAAGCAGCAGAGAAAACAACCTCTGAGAGTCACCATCCAGATGTGGGAATATAACATCATGAGGAAGACAAGAAGAAGGGAAGTGGGTCCTCTGGACCCAGGAAGAATCTAAAGTGTGAATTGAAGGCCACAGAGAGAGTAAAAAGTAAAAAGAAAAACTTCAATGAAGAAGGCGGTAGCTGATGGTGCCTTTGCCCGGAGTTGGATTCACTGCATGAGACGAGCTGTTGGAACCTGGGGACACAGTCACAGTGATGGTGGCAGCTGGTGACCACAGAGGCCTCTGTAGAGAGATGCAGCAGTGGGGAGGGAGCAGTAGATGTGGAGGACTGCACTGGCTGGTGGTGGGTGCAGAGGACTCAGTCATCCCATGGGAGAGAGCAATTGGACGGAAGACGTTTTGGAGTCAGGCCAGATAAGCCCAGAACTGGAACTGCTGCCAACTTCCTCCAGCAGCTCCTAGCTGGGCAGAGACCCATGGAAATTGCTTGGACTGCTGCAAGGCCAATGAGTCTGGTCTCGGGGCAGGCCTGCTAAGGTTATCTACCATCCTGCCATAAAGCAATGACTGGCTTGCTGGGATAGAGTGGCATGATTCAGGACTGTCTCCACAGGCTGTCTACTAATGAACCCAAAGAGAATCCTGGAAGTGGACTACTTTTTTTTCTTTTCTTTTCTTTTCTTGTTTGTTTGTTTGTTTTGTTTTGTTTTATTCAGTTTGTTTTTTATTTCTCTTTCTCTTTCATTGTTTTTTTAATGAGTGTGAGAGTGTTTTCTAACCTCTTTGTGGGTGTCATTCTGTTCTGTTCTACCTTTCATCTCTTCCACCTCTTTTCTTTTTTTCCCACCTTTCTTTTCCTTCAGTCTTCCCAAGTTGGCAGGATCCATCTTTGTCCTCCAACCTTACTTGTAACCTCTTTCTCTTTTTCCACTTCTCTATTTTCTTCTTAGTCCATTTTAAATTTTAACCCCGAGGGCAAAATTGACACATTATGGACTTCCATATTGCATATAATTATCTGGTTTGTTTTACATTTTGTTATATCATCACAAGTCTAGTTCATATGGTTAAAAGTTGTAAATTAAGAGTTAGATCAGTTTGTTGTTTTATAGGCTGTGTTTGATGCTATTGGTACCACTACAGCCAAAATTGATGTAATTGTTCTAAACAGCTGTTGGCCCTGCTAATCCATGACTGAGATTAACTCAGGGTCACAGAAAATACTGTGGCACAGTGCTGAAGAACCAGGGCCTAGGCCAAACAAGCAACAACATCTCATTTCCAACAAACTGAAGAGGTAAGATCTTCCAAAAGACTCAAAACCGAAAAACCGGCTACATCTGGAAGGTACCTCAAAGAAGTAATTATCACCTAAGGGTCCTAAATATCACCAATAAAACAACCCACCACAGGCAACTTACAAGCATCACCCCAGGAATTAAACTAAAAAAGAAAAGAAGCAAAAAGACACTTAAACATGATGCAACCCCAGACACCCAGTTCACCAAAGGTAAACCCAGGAGGAGATGAGGTAGGACAATCTGAAAGCCCCCCACTTGGTCTCTCCAAAGTGGTAACAACAAAGCAATTGAATGAGGCTCTGGAAAAAAATGAAATCAGAAATAGTCTCTCAAATAACTACAGAGATTACCAAAATACACACCATGTTTAGTGATGTTAGAGCAGACACAAACAAAAAATAGATGAGCTGAAGCAAATTATGGAAGCACAATATAGGAAACAAATGAAATCTGTGAAGCAGATTCAAGCAGATATCCAGGAGAATAAAAATTCCATTGAAAGTATTTGAAGCAGATTAGGCCAATGTGAGGACAGGATCTCAGATATTGAAGACAGACTTGCAGTGAGTGACCAGGAAAAGAAAGATTTCTCAAAACTAGCAAGGGACCATGAGAAATCAATACAGCAGCTGCTTGATGCGACAAAGAATAACTTAAGATTAATTGGAATCAATGAACAAACAGGAGATACCCTAAATGACATTAAAAACATGTTCACAGACATCGTGACAGAAAACTTTCCTGGTAGAGAAAAAGAATGTGACATACAAATAAGTGAGGCATATAGAACTCCAGTTAACAATAATCAAAAAAAAAAATTCTACATCCAGGCATATCATAGTCAAGATTCCAGAAATTCACACAAGAATAGAATCTTAAAAGCTGTTAGGGAAAAGAAACAAGTCACCTATCAAGGAAAGCCCTTCAGAATCACGGCTGACTTCTCAACACAAACTCTTAAGTTAAGGAGAGCTTGGAGTGAAGTACTCCAAGTTCGAAAGGAAAACAACTTTCAACCCAGATTGACATCCCACAAAACTATCTTTCAAAGTTGACGGAGAAATAAGATACTTTCATGACAAAGAACATCTGAGGAAATTTATGACCACCAAACTAGCACTCCAAAATGTTCTGAAGGACATTCTAGAAAGAGATAATAAGGACTACAGTTCCATGAACCCCAATAGAAGGAATCCACCAGGAAAGGCAAATGATTGGAAGGGAAAAAGAAAAAAAGGAGGGGGGGAGTAAATAATAGGAAAACAACAGGACAAGGATAAGTCAATACATATCAGTTTTAACCATTAATGTTAATGGTCTCAATTCACCAGTCAAAAGACACAGACTGGCAGAATGGATCAAGAAGCAAGATCCAACAATATGCTGCATTTAATTCAAAAAGGAACCCATAGACTGAAAGTCAAAGGATGGAAAACAATACTCCATGCAACATAAATTCAGAAAAAAGCAGGGGTTGCTGTTCTATTTGCAGATAAAGTCAATTTTAAACCAAGACTGATTAAGAGAGACGAAGAAGGTCACCATATTTTGGTAAAGGGAACAATCCAAGAGGAAGAGATAACAATCATAATTACATATGCAACAAATATTAGTGCACCCAGTTATATAAAACAATTATTAATGGACATGAAAAATCAAATAAGCCTTAATACAACTGTATTGGGAGACCTCAATACCCAGCTGTCACAAAAAGACAGATCAACTACACAAAAAATCAATAATGAAATATTAGAACTAAATCAATCTTTTGAGCAAATGAACTTAGTAGACATCTATAGAGTCTTCCACCCTACAACATCAGAATACACATTCTTTTCAGCTGCACATGGGACCTTCTCCAAAATAGACCATATACGGGCTCACAGAACATGCTTAAGTAAATGTAAAGGAATTGAAATTATCCCATGTATACTATCAGACCACAGTGCAATGAAATTGGAAACCCATGCTAAAGGAAACCACAAGAACTTCATCAACACATGGAAATTAAATATCACCCTACTGAACAATCAATGGGTCACAGATGAAATTAAAGAAGAAATTAGACAGCTTTTACAGTTGACTAATAATGACAATGCAATATACCAGAACTTGTGGGACACAATGAAAGCAGTCTTAAGAGGGAAATTTATAGCAGTTAATACCCATATCAGGAAAACAGAGTAAGTGCATATAAACAACTTAATGTTGAACCCCAAACTTCTAGAAAAAGAAGAGCAGGCTAAACCAAAAGCTCATACAAGGGAGGAAATTATAAGGATCAGAGGAGAAATTAACACACTGGAGACTAAAAAAACAATACAAAGAATCAATGAATCAAAGAGTTGGTTCTTTGAAAGATCAATAAAATTGACAAACTCTTAGCCAACCTTATCAAAAAAAGGAAAGAAAAGACTCAAAATCACGCAATTAGTAATGAAAAGGGCAAAATCAGCAGAGCCTACAGAAATCCAGAAAATCATCTATACCTACTCTGAAAACTTGTATTCTAATAAAATGGAAAATACAGGAAAAAATGAACAGATTCCTAGAAACAAGAATTACCAAAGCTGAATCAGGAAGATACAAAAATACTAAACAACCCAATATCAATAAATGAAATTGAAGATATAATTAAAAACCTATCAACAAAGAAAAGCCCAGTTCCTGATGGATTCACTGTTGAATTCTACAAGAAATTTAGTGAAGGCCTAACACCACTACTTCTCAAACTCTTTAATGAAAATGAAAGGGAAGCAATACTCCCAAATTCATTCCTGGAAGAAAGCATTACTCTGATTACAAAACCAGAGAAGGACCCAAGTCAGAAAGAGAACTACACACCAACGCCAATCTCCCTCATGAACACTGAGGCAAAAATCTGCAATAAGATACTGGCAAACCGACTGCAGCAAATCATCAAAAAGATTGTACACCATGACCAAGTAGAATTCATCCCAGGGATACAAGCATGGTTCAACATATGTAAATTCATAAATGTAATACACCATATTAATAGAGCCAAAGACAAAAATCATATGATTATCTCAACAGATGTAGAAAAAGCCCAACACTCATTCATGATTAAACCCTACAGAAAATCAGAATAGATGGTCCTTACTGCAATCTGGTAAAAGCCATCTATGACAAACCAACAGCCAACATCATACTAAATGGACAAAAACTGAAGGCTTTCACTCTAAAATCAGGAACAAGACAAGAATGTCCACTGTCTCCACTTTTATTTAACATAGTCCTGGAAACTTTAGCAGGAGCAACTAGACAAGAGAAAGAAATAAAAGGAATAAAGATAGAAAAGGAAGAAGTTAAACTATCATTATTTGCAGATGACATGATACTCTACTTAGAATACCCCAAAACCTCCACCAAAAGACTTCTAGATTTAGTAAGCAAATTCAGTAATGTAGCTAGTTACAAAATCAATAGCCTTCCTGTATACAAACTCACTGAGAGAGAAATCAGGGAAACAATACCTTTTACAACAGCAGCCAAAAAAATAAAAAATGAAGTACCTAGGAGTCAGTCTAACAAAGGAGGTAAAAGACCTCTACATGAAAACTACAGTACTCTGAAAAAGGAGACTGAAGAGGATATTAGAAAATGGAGAGATATCCTGTGCTCTTGGGTAGGAAGAATCAATATAGTGAAAATGGCCATAATTCCAAAACTGTTATACAGATGTAATGTAATCCCAATCAAAATTTCAATAGCATACCTCACAGAATTAGAGGAAATAATCCTAAAATTCATCTGGAAGCAGAAGAGACCTAGAATAGCAAAGGCAATCCTGGGCAACAAAGATAAGACAGGGGGTATTACAATTCCTGACTTGAAATTATACTATAAAGCCACTGTGATAAAAACAATGTGGCACTGGCAAAAAAACAGGCCCAATGATCAATGATTTGATTAGATTAGAAGATGCAGAAAAAACTGCAGACACACTAAGTCACTTTATCTTTGACAAAGGTACCAACCATATTCACTGGATGAAAGATAGCCTCTTTAATAAATGGTGCTGGAAAAACGGTTCTACGTATGCTGAAGATTAAAAATGGACCCATATTTTTCACCATGTACTAAACTAACATCAGAATAGATCAAAGATCTTAATATTAAAACAGAAACATTAGATCTGCTGGAAGACAGAGTAGGTAAAACTCTTGAAGACATTAGTGTAGGCAAAAACTTTCTGAACAAAACCCCAACCGAAAAGGAACTATCACAAAAATCAACAAATGGGATCTCACCCTCCTGAAAAACTTTTGCACAGCAAGAGAAACCACAACAGTAAAGAGACAACCCACAACATGCGGGAAAATGTTTGCCAGCTGTTTCTCAGACAAAGGATTACTATCGAGAACATATAAAGAATTCAAAAAAATCAGTCCTCCCAGATTAAAAGACCCAATCCAAAAATGGGCATCTGAGATGAATACACACTTCTCAGATGAAGAAATACAAACAGCAAGTAAGTACCTGAAAAAATGTTCAATGTCACTGGTCATTTGAGAGATTCAAATGAAAACAACCCTGAGATTCTACCTCACCCCAGAAAGAATGGCTAGTATCAAGAAATCAACCAATAACAAATTCTGGAAGAGTTGTGGGGAAAAAGGGAAACCTTCTCCACTGTTGGTGGGAATGCAGACTTTTGTAACCACTTAGAAATCAGTGTGGAGATTTCTCAGAAAACTAGGATTAAAGGTCCCATTCAACCTAGCTATTCCCCTTCTGAGTGTCTTCCCAAAAGAATTAAAAACATCATACAGTAGGGCTGGGAGTTTGGCTTAGTGACTTAAGCGCCTGTCTGACAGGTGCGAGGTTGTGAGTTCAATCCCCAGTGCCGAAAAACAAAACAAAACAAAACAAAAACATCATACAGTGATATATGTGCACCCATGTTTATAGCAGCACAGTTTATAATAGCCAGATCTTGGAAACAACCTAACTGCCCATCAACTGAGAGATGGGTTAAAAAGATGTGGTATTTTTATACGATGGAGTGCTACTTAGTCATAAAGAATGATAAACTGGACACTTTTGTA
>RJWM01039680.1:0-15911 GCA_004363535.1 Dasyprocta punctata
AAAAAAAAAAAAAAAAAAAAAAAAAAAAGAAGAAAAGAAACAGCAGTCTTAATAAGCCATACTTGGATAGATCCTTTTTCAAGAACAGAAACCATACTCATAATAATCTACTATAAGGGTGTTATTAAAACCCCAAGTGCTTCCTAATTGGGCTATTATAAGTAATTAAAAAGTTTTAAAAAAATATTTAGCAATAAAAAGGAATAAAGTTCCTATACAAGTCACAACACTGATGTGTGCCGAATATGTTACACTAAATAATAAACCACTCGTGAAAGGCCACATATTGTATGGTTCCATTTATGTGAAGTGTTCAGAATAGGCAGATCTATAGAGACAGAAAGCAAATTACTAGGGCTGAGGATCTAGCTCAGTGGCAAAAGTGCCTGCCTGGGAGGTGCCAGGTTGTAAGTTCGATCCCCAGTACCAAAAAAACAAAAACAGAAACAAAACAAAACAAAACAAAAAAACGGTAGATTACTGGTTACCTAGGGTTAGGGAGATTGGAGAGGTAGTGAGGAAGGACTATTACTAGACATACAGTTTCTTTTTTAGGTGCACAACTTGGAATACAATTTACTAAAAAGTCACTGAACTATATACTAAAAGGGGTAAATTAAATGTGGCATATCTCAGTAAGACTTTTAAATTATAAAAGTAATCAGTTCACTATAAAATTATTGTTGAAACCCAGGTAACTATCCCCCAACTCAAGTGTCTCAGAGAAAAATGTTTATATCTTCCTTTAAAATTATTTTAAAACAAACACATAGATAGTTTAAATAAAAACTACTGTCTTCTTCAGAGAATAATGTGAGAAAGACTTGTTAAGTAATACTAAAGTTCACAGGCAATAAATTAAATTTGGCAATAATCAAATCCCACTGGACAATCTATTTATTGTAGTTCTTAAATCCTCCCTCACTGGGAGAGACAAGTAGCTGAAAGTATTTTATACATTGCCAACAAGCTCAAGTGGCTCACATGCTGCATGAGGACAATATGGAAATAAAACCTCACTGATTCTTAATATGCCTAGCTACAAACAGGTACTAGGTAACCACTGAGCTGAAACACTACAAGCCTTCCCAGCAAGGCAGGCAGGGAGGGCCTTTTCACGAGCATCTTCTTCCCTGCAGTGCTTCCTAACATTGTTTAACAAGAACAGTAGATGGCACTCTTTAGCTTGGGTCTTGGGTTTAAAGACCACTGGCCTTTATATTATTTAAGATTTTACCCAGGCTACTCTAAATTAGACAGCATAAAAGATAAACACTATACAGTAGTTAAAAGTCACTAAACACCAAATCTTATCACTTTAACAGGAAAGTCAGGAAAAGTACAAAACTTAAGAACTTTGCCCAAAGGATAAGGTCACCTACTAAAACCACCAATATTACAAATAAATAATGGTTTAACAATCTCCACTTCAGCACTTATACAACTAGGAATTTCTAATCATCACCACATGCACAAAGGGGGCTGTTACAAACTGCACTACAGATGGGTGCCATTCTCACCATCTTGCCACGTTAGCAAAATCTGTTTGCAATTATAAATCCAATTAAATGTTCTCTCATCACAGTGGGAGAAAGCCTACTCAGGCGCAGGTTTGGCAAGGTACTGTCGAGTAACTGCTGCTAGCAACCTCAGGAATCATTACTGCAGTCTACAGTCAACTAAACTCTATAAATTTATGTCGGATTCAGAGGTACCCTGTCACCTAAGCTGACAAAGCAGGGAGTGTTGGACTGCTTCAAACATTCTTCAACATACCCCTTACAAAACTCACAAATAATACAGCAACCCAGGCTGGTGCTCAGAAATACAAGAAACTTGTTCTGAATCAGAGACCAGTTCCAGGAAACTTATTCTATGTAAATACATAGACTGCAAGAACCTTCATTTTCTGCAAAAAACTGTGAATAAGATTTTTCATTATGTATATGCTCTAGAATCTCTACAAGAAGAAAAAACCCTAGAGCTAATGCTCTCTAAAACAAATTTTAGAAAAGAAAAAAAATCTCATTTGTATTGCATTTTAACAACCAATTCTTCAACTAGCTCTCTTAGGCTTCTCTGCTAAAAAGCAGAATTCACCAAAAGCCTCTTACTTGGAAAATGAGGGTATCCCCACAACCCCAGTCCCACCGTGATGCTCAAAGCCATCAAACCCAACAAATACCAGGCTGCTGATCTAACACAGCTGTTGGCTAGAATACCAGCTGGCTACCTTTTCTATTCCACTGGGGTTGATCACTGATAAGACTCATAAATCCCACTGGCTTTCACTGTTGTCTAATTCCCGTATCATCCTTACCACTTGAGTGATAGGTGAATTTGGTGACCTATTTTTCTATGAGTGGCTGAAAATAAAGAGTGATGAAAACTGAAATTGAAAACCTAATGGGTTCCACTGGGCCAGAACAAACATCTTCACAAGGAAAAACATTCCTTCCTACAATCTCAATGTTTCAGTGGAAGGCCAGGTGTGGTGGTGCACACCTGTCATCCCAGCACTCTGGAGGCTGAGGCAGGAAGATGGCTGTTAGAGGCAGTCTGGGCTACAAAGAAAGTTCAAGGCCAACCTGAACTGTATCGTGAAACCCTGTCTCAAAACGACAAAAATTTTAGCCAGGTGTGGTGGCACATGACTTTAATCCTAGCACTTGGGGAGGCTGAGGTAGGAGGAGCGTTGTGAGTTCGAGGCTGGCTCGGGCTACAACATGAGTGCAAGGCCGGTCTGAACTACATAGTGCGAACCTGTCTCAAAAAAAAAAAACAGGGCCAAGAATTTAGCTCAGTGGCTTAAGTGCTTGCCTGGCAGGCGCGAGGTTGTAAGTTTGATCCCCCTGTAGGGGAGCGGGGAGCACGGTTCCCAGTGGAATGCCTCCTGGCATCAAAGAATTTCTAACCAAGTCACTGGTTTTGGCCAATTCAAGGAGAATCCAAAAAATCTGCATATTAGAAAAATGAAGAATGTTAACATTAAATAGTGGTCTCCTAAAAATTTAGTATGATTCTGCAAGAAATAAGAGTGTGACTGATACATAATCTACTCCAAACATTGCTTATTAATAGGATGTCATTCAGCTGTCACAGCACACCTACAAAGTAAGAACTATCATTCCCATTCTACTCATTAGGTATAGACTGGGATCAGTTTGCAAATGTACTCCACATGCCACAGCAAGTAGTGTCAGAATAGGTTTGTGCCTCCAAAACCTGTGCTCTGCCACCACTCTACCAAACTCTCCTAGAACTTGCTTCACTTTGTCATTCATGCTTCAGAGGGCTCTCAAATTTTCTACTCAGTTCAGCCCTTGCTTTTTTCTCTAAATATTCCCTCCCAAAACTGAATTTTTCAACATGTCTAAGTGTCAACCACAAAGACAATCACAGATGATTCAACTCTATTCTCAGACCTCAGGTTCCAGAACACCTCACTCTCAACCCAAAGGCCTTGACATCCAAAACTATATGCAGTAAGCACATTATCTTCTCACAGAATGAATGTAAGAAAGATCTTGAAATTAGAAGTATAGTCAACTTTCTATTAGTATTTTTTCATCAGTGTCAACTGAATCCCTGAATATTCTAGATACAGTGAGTACCAATATGTACTGAAAGAGCAACTTCAGGAATACCTAAAAGAAGTACTGACTTGCCTGAAAAGTTCTCTGAACCCTATTCTCTCTTCCCAAGTTAGCAGCAATAGTGAACAGGCAGTTCCACCAGTCTAGCTGGTTAAACATACTTACCTGTAGACGACAGCAGGGATGCGCTTCCACGATCTGAAGCTTGCTACACTTTCTAGTTCTTTGTCAGTGATCCACGCAGGCACTATGAGCTCTTGTGGATAGCTACCACATAACCTAATATAGGGAAAATGAGTAAGGGGGAAAGGAAAAAGAAGTAAACAGGAGAGGGAATAAAAAGAAGAGAAGAGGGAGACACCAGGTAAGACAGCATAGGGATATTGATCACACCATCACAAATCCTGTTAAAGAGCAATGGGGATGGCTGGGGAAAGGGCTCAGTTGGTAGGGCATTTGCCTAGCATATGTGAGGCCCAAGATTTAATCCCCAGCACTGCAAACCAACACAAAAAGGAATGAGAAGCATTATTTGAATTCTGATCTACTCAAAACCAAAATGGGTTGCTAAAAGTGTTTCAGGCCCCTATATCTATCTCCAAGTGATACTACTGTGGATTGTTCCACTTGATGTTGTCTTTTGGGAATCTGGCAAAGTGTCAATGAAAAAGGGGGAATTAAAGGGCACTCTATTCTCCATGGCAACTCTGTTATAACAAATATACAGGTCATTTCTAACTACATGAGCACCCAGTGCAATTACTGAAGCAAAACACTTGTTACCTCTATCAGATTTTGCTGAAGGGAAACAAGTAGAAAAGGACAAAAACTCGCAATTCCAAGTTTCCAGAGATCTCTTAAGATTAAATCATTCTTTGATCTGAACAAACAGGTTGTCCTAATTATAGGTAAACAGAGCAGCCATGAGTACAAAGCAAAACCATGTGCTTGACTGTGTGCATACGTAATCATACTACTACTGAGCCATTTTAGTAAAGTAAGCTATAAATCATAATTTCAATAAAATATACAGAACAAACTATACTAGAGAAAGAAGCTCTCTTTTCATTATGGAAGATGCTAGATGCAGCTAGTCAAGCTGGTGAACTGCAAACCTGTACTTCTGATAGGTTTTTATTTACAGATAATCTCTCTATGGGTAACTTCATCTTCCTTTTTAGTAATGAAGGCATTGGGGCCTTTAATCCAAATCTGAAAACAAAATCACCTTTACCATCACCACCACTACCCTCTGCCCCACTCTATCCTATGCGTTAGACCAAACCAGGCAGAAAAACACACCCTGAAGCCAGGTATGATGGTGCACACCTGTAATCCCAGCACTCAGAGGCTGAGATAGGAGGTTCATCATGAGTTCAAGGCCAGCCTAAACTACACAGTGAGACCCTGTCTCAAAAACAATAAAACCAAACCACATCAAACCAACAAAACAAACCACCATAATCTGGCTTAGGATTTGGGGGTTTTGATGACAATGCACTAACTCTCTCTGTTTTTCATTTCCAGAAGATGAAGTGTCAGGAATCTAAAAGCCACTCATCCAGGAAAATGGCTATGAGCAAAAGATGTTATATAAACATCCTAACACCTATCCACAAACTCTGAAAAATAACCCAGGACACAGTGATCACAGTTAATACTCTAAGCATGAGTCTCAATCCTTTCATTTTGTTTTCAGTTCAAGAAATGTGAATTTCATTCTTCCTTTGTAGTAGAAAGAACTCTTCAATGACCAAGACAAGTTTTGAAATGGAACTAGTCAACTCCAAGAAGCTATTTTTAAATTCCATATTAATCAGAAACTTTTTTTTAAGCAAGTTTTGTTTAATTCAGTTTTTTACTCCAATTTTCTGAATATGTTCACTGTCCCACAGGTGTTACACTATCCAGAAGTCAGCCCTTCTGCAAGGATTAGCTGCTCACTTGTGGATAAGCAGTAGCCAGTGGAGGAAAAGTAGGCTGCACTTAGCAAAGCCTGCACCAGCCTCAAGCTTTCTGAAGCCTCTCCCTCCTCCAGTCTTAACCCGTTCTCCTTTGCTTTGACTTGTCACTGAGTCCAAGGAGTTACATCTGTAAATCTTAACTCCTTACAAGATCCCAAGTCCTTAACTCCCATGTTAAGGGCGGCTACATATAGTAATGAACTATAGCTTTTCTAATAAAAATTAATCTGATGGTCTGCCATAAACAGACCAGAAAAATGGACGTAACCTAAAATAGTTCACAAGACAATGAATGAATAGTGCTGTAAGGAACCTTAAGGATATATTAATTTCAATGTCCTGTACAATTTTGTTTTATGAAACTTAGATTGCCGAACTCAGAGTAGTTAACTGGGCCCCCTCCACCAAATCTCTTACATATTTTAAAGAAACAGGTGATGCTAAATATTTAATAATGGTTATAACAGTATTTAATGGTTAAATGACCCTAACTATGAAGTTAGTTTTAGATCAACATATTGAAATATGTGTGTCTATTTCATGGAATCTGGAACAAAATTAGTCATAAAGACTAGCTCCCAGGTGTTTTGTCACTTCTTATAAGATCACTGATCTCATCACACTACAGTGATGCCAAGTAGTAATGAGAATAATGGAAACTGCCTGCCTTCAGGTAAATACAATATTATCCAGACATGTATGTTCCAGGAAGAATAGAGTCCTAGAGGTGGGTAGGAAGGAAGGCTCCAGGATCCTGTTACAGATCATTTTCTACTCCAGCAACAACAATAGGAACAGAAAGTTCAAGAAGTACTCTGAAGATCAGATACTTAGACCTAATAAGTAAAACTCTATTTCAAAACCAAAGTCTGGGTTCAAACATTCTACCACATGAGAACTGGTGTTTCTGTAAAGGCATTCACTATGAAACACAGTCTACAGGGACCCATATTACTCACTTGTATTTCTCATTGATGTTGGAAATCCTCCAGGCATTGTTCATATCAAAACCCATCCGCTCCACTTCGTTCTTAAACCTTGACGTTACATGCTCTCCTAGGAGCCAGAGACAGAAAGAAATGAATACTACTTTGCAGAACAGGTGGAATAAAAGCAGTTATCTTGTTTCATTATATTTAAAATTATTAAAAAGGCAGGTCCTGTATAAATAATAACACGTATTTGGCTCTGGCAGATTGACTAAAAAAGAAAAGAAAAAAATTTAACTTTTTCATAAAAAACTGTATTATCTCATCTAACCCCTATCATCACAGAACTTCTTTTACAGAGGACAAAACAGGTGGAGAGGTTATCACTGCATATTCTTCTGCTCCCCAAATTCATGTTCTTTCTTATCACTACACTCACTGGCTAATTTCCTATTTCTACACTCAGATCAATAATATACATGTGAAGAAACAAAACCATTTAGTCGTGAAGAGTAGTGATGGGATCTATTAATTTGTCTGAAAACTTCTGGGTCAGATTTCAGAATATGAGAGGTTTGGGGATTTTGACAAGTAATACAGTGCTTATAATATTAGCTCACAAACTTAACTGGGGTTACTAGTTAAATGTTAATACTTCTTCAGTAAAACACAAGGATAATTCACACCAAGTATCATAAATACAGCAACAAATAACTGTCAGTTCAGATCATGTCAAGCTACCAAAAAGGGTAAGAAAAGCTTTTAGGATTTTTGGAGCCTTTTAGATAAAGAACTGTAGGTAAGTGGAAACTTAAATGCCAGTACCTATGAATACCAGGAAATCCAAACTAAGTAAAATCCTGAACATCTGTAAGAACATTCACCCAAGCAGGTATAATCTGGCTCCATTTGGCTAATGAATCTGGCTGAACTTAATTAAATGTCAGTAAATCTGAATTACTTTCTTCCTTAAAAATATACCCAACAGTCCAAGGCAATAATTTTATTAAAACAAAAGCATTAAGCAGCCCTCTAATATACATAACGTCGTGTTGCAAGCTGTAAAATAAAAGCTGGTGGGCGCTGGAAGAAATTACCACAACAAATAAAAGCACCAAACAGTGCTTTGATGATCAAAATACAAAGCTTTGCTCTCCCTGGGAGAGAAGCTATAGCATAGGATACAATAATTAATGAAGAACAATTCTGTAAAAACTACTTCCCATTTATAAACTACTTTTCCTGAGCTTAAGCTAGGTGTGATGTTTCTTGAAGGAAAATTATAAAAAGATATGGTTCAGAGATGCAAGAAAAAAATAATAGCTGATTCTGACCATTTGGAAAAGAATTATGGAAGCATGAAGCAAGATTCCAAATAAGAAAAAGATATCTGAATTAAAATGCCATCTGTCTACAAACTGTAGATAATGAACATCAAGAATACTAAACAAGTTGTCTTTTGCTCATAATCAACACCTAAAAGCTGCAAAACTAAAGCAACTTCCAAGTTCATTAATGAAAGAGAAGACATTCTTCCTTTCCTATACAGCTTCACAATCTTGCAAAAGTACTTTCTTGACCATCTTTTACATTTAGTAACTATCTTAGAATAAACACATCAAATGTCCTAAAAAGGACCTTTTGATTTAAAAATAATCATTCATAAAATAATGATAAAACTATAACCTGCCACCAGCAGCAATTTACTACATAGAACCCATACCTAAAGAAAGGCTTAGAACTCCCATACAGAGCACAAAATTCTGACTATACACAGAAACATACTGAGTAGTAGTCTTAGAAAATCTGTTATCTCAAGTTCCTTAAGAAGGAGCTTTAATTATCTTTGTATCCTCTAAAGCAGTGATTTCACAAACTGAAACTGACCATCATGACTCATAAGAACTAAATTTCCCATCACAAATGCATGTCTTTTTTTTTTTTTTTTTTTTTTTTTTTGTGGCACCAGGGATCAAACTCACAACCTCACACCTGCCAAGGCAGGCGCTTAAGCCACTGAGTCGAACTCCCGGCCCTAGTTTTTTTGAGGCAGGGTTGCACTATGTAGCTCAGGCCAGCCTTGCGCTTGCGTTGTAGCCCAAGCCGGCCTCGAACTCACAACGCTCCTCCTACCTCAGCCTCCACTGAGCCAAACTCCCGGCCCTAGTTTTTTTTAGGCAGGGTCACACTATGTAGGCTCAGGCCAGTCTTACACTTGCGCTGTAGCCCAAATCAGCCTCGAACTCACAACGCTCCTCCTACTTCAGCCTCCCGAGTGCTGGGATTAAAGGCATGCGCCACCACGCCCAGCATGCATGTATTTCTTAATGAGAATTCAAAAAGCAATACCCCCAAAATGTTTAACATTTAGCAGTTTTTTTTATGGGACTAAAGACAGAGGCTCTGGGATCTAAACCCAGCACCTTCACACTGAGCTACATCTCTAGCCCTTTTTTGTCTCCAGACAGGGTCTTGTTAAGTTGCTAAGTTGTCCAGGCTGCACTTGAACTTGTGATTCTCTAGCCTTGCAGAGTGCTGGGATTACAGGTACACACTACCGAATGCTTGATGTTTTTCTTCTACCACAATGACATACAGTCCAACAATTTCCTTTCAGTGGGAAATGAATACATTATTTAAAGAAATGAGCTCCCTCTATCACAAACACAAAGTCAATATGCAACCTAAAAACAAAATTCCTCTCATAAATCTAGTTTCTTGGCTGATTCTGAGTATTGAAGTCAACTATACACATCGGCTAAAGACCTGGGATAGAAGAGAGAGACTTATACCTATCAAGATGAGGAAGTAGACTAGAGAAAAGAAAGAAGTAACCCTTCCAGATTCTTAAATACAGAGAGAAGAATAATTCTTTCCTATGTACACAGGTGCCAGTGCATCCTTAAGGTTCGTACTTCCTGGACTGTATTTAAGCCTAGATAAGATCTAAAGTCACACGCTATTTGTGGATAAACATGATGTATTTAAGGAGGCTCAATGCTGAAAAGCAACTGAACTGCCCAAGCTGCCAGTTCATTTGTCAGGACTCTATACTAATGCTGAACTCCAGAGTAATGACTCTGGACAGAGCCATCACCAAGGAGCCAGCTGAAAAGGGAAACCTGGAGTTCAGGAAATTGAGGGCACAAGAAAGAAATGCTTTTGAGTCTGCTCATTTAGAATGTAAGATGGGGCTCACAGCAGTGTCACGAGTTTGGCAAGGCTTTTGCAGCAGGTTTCACCAGTCAACTCCAGTAGCAATGCTGAGACTGCTTCCAAAGCTGACTAAGACCAACAGCAATGGTCGTCACAGTATTGCTGGCTGAACTAAAATTTGTATGAATACCAAGACAATGATGTAACTTCCCCATTTTCATTCTCTGACACGTTCTACTTCTAACAGGGTACTTGGAAAAGAACCCATAAAAGGTTATGTGAACTGCTAAAAACTAAACTACTTTTAGTTTTGCCCCTTTGTCAAAGATAAGGTGGCTAAGTGCATTTGGAGTTTTTTCTGCATATTCTAGTCTCTCATATCCTCAGGTCTATTTTGCTGCCAGTACCATGTTTTCATCACAATACCTCTGTAGTATAATTTCAAGTCAGGGATTGTGATACTCCCTAACTTGCCTTTGTTGCCCAGAATTGCTTTTGCTATTCCAGGTCTTTTTTGGTTCCAAATCAATTTTAGGAATGTTTTCTCTAGTTCTGTGAGGTATACTAATGGTATTTTGATTGGGATTGCATTAAATCTGTACAGGAATTTGGGGAGTATAGCTATTTTCACTATGTTGGATCTTCCTACTTAAGAGCAACAAGTATCTTCCCATTTTCTAATATCCTCTCCGATCTCCTTTTTCAGAGTACTGTAGTTTTCAATGCAAAGATCTTTTATTTCCTTTGTCAGATTGATTCCCAAGTTATTTTTTTTTTTCCTTTTGATGCTACTGTGAAGACTGTTGTTTCACTAATTTCTCTTAGTGAGTTTATTATTTGTCCACAGGAATGCTACTGATTTTTGAGTGTTAACTTTGTACTCAACTACTCTACTGAATCTGTTTATTAAATCTAGAAGTCTTTCAGTGGAGTTTTGGGGATGTAGAGTATAATGTCATCTGCAAATAATGATAATTTAACTTCTTCCTTCCCTATCATTCCTTTTTTTTTCTTTCTCATGTCTAATTGCTCTGGCCAATGTTCCCAGAACTATACTGAATAGGAAGGAATGGTGATAGTGGACATCTTTGTCTTGCTCCTGATTTTAATAAATTAAAATCAAAATGGATCAAAGACCTAAATATTAAAACAGAAACGTTAACACTGTTAGAAGACAGAATAGCTAGAACAACAGAAGACACAGATGTAGGCAAAGACTTTATGAACAAAACCTAGATCACACAGGAACTATCACAAAGAATCAACAACTGGGATCTCTTATTATTAAAAAGCTTTTGCACAGCAAAAGAAATCACCAACAGAGTGAAAAGACAACCCATAGAGTAGGAAATAATTTATGCCAGCTGTTCTTCAGACAATTAATATGTAGAACACAGAAAGAAGTGAGAAAGTCCAGACCCTCCAAATTCGAAGATCCAATCCAAAAATGGACATCTGAGATTAACAGACATTTTTTCAAAGATGTAAAAACAGCAAATAAATATATAAAAAAATGTTCAACATCACTGGTCATTTGAGAGATGCAAAATAAAACAATGCTGAGATTCTATCTCACTCCAAAAGAATGGTTATTATTAAGAAAACTAATAACAAATGCTGGTGGGTCTATAAGGAAAAAGGAATCCTTCTCCACTGTTAGTGGGAGTGTAGGTTGGCACAATCACTATAGAAATCAGTGTGGATACTCTCAAAAACCAGTCCCATTTGACCCAGCCACTCCTCTTCTGGGTATCTTCCCAGAATAATTAAAAGCATTTGGCTGGGGATATAGCTTAGTGGCACAGCACTTGCCTGGCAAGTGCGAGGTCCTGAGTTTGATTCCTAGTACCCAAAAAAAAAAAAAACAACAAAAAAAAAATCATACCACAGAGCAATATATGCTCACCCATGTTTATAGAAGCACAACTTGCAACAACTAATCTTGGAAGCAACCCAAATGTTGATCAACAAATGAAAGGATAAAAAAAGCTGTGGGTTTTATAAAAATATAATGGAGTATTAGCCATAAAGAAAGATAAAATTGAGATATTTATAGATAAATGGATGAACCTTGAGAACATAATCATAAGTAAAATAAATTGGACACACACATATAAATATCACATTATCTCTCTGGTGTGAGAAACTGAAAACGTAAATAAGAACATAAGAGTACAACAAACACTGTGAAATAGGAGAAAACTGTTCAAAAGGAAGTAAGGATGAAAACCAAGCTTTGTGAACAGGGAGGGGAAGGAAGTTTTGAAAAAACAGTGGTGGGAATGGGGTGGGGGGCAGGGAGAAATCAAGATAAAACCATGTACAGATACAAATTTCCTATGATGAATGTGGTCATTATATATACCTAAACTGTACCAATAAATTTAAATTAAAACAAAATGTAAAAATGAAAGCAAAATTATCAATAACTATAGACTAAAATAATTTCTACTCCTTAGAATCTATGCTTGTGATCTCATATACTAGGGCAGAATATACAAGGACATCATTCTGAAGTATTTCAAGGGCTGTCTCACCCTTCAGATGACTTATTTAAGAATGTGGTTATTAGGAATGCTTGTATTTGGTGAGTTATCCATAGCTACCAATGACATTCAACACTACAGGAGAGAAAAGGAAGAACTAGATTAACTGACTTTAAAAATTACACTGCAGTATTTTTGTTCTGTTTTGTTAAAATCAAGTTTTTCCTTTATACACCATAGTGAAAATAAAAGGAAAAAGTCACACATATACATATATACATACAGACATTCAAACAAAGTTGCTAAAATACAGTTAAGATTTCATGAGAGTAGAGGTAGATTTCCCTTAGTGTGGACTGTGTATTTTGGGAAGAAACAAAATATAACCTTTAATAATCATAGAGAATTTCCAACCCATCAATTATGGTGACATTATCTTTAGCTGTATAATTTCCAAAGAGTTTTCATAAGCATAGCACATAGGAGACATTCAAGTATTTGCTGAACTGAACTCTGCACTATGTATCAAAATATTAATTATATTTGATCTTCAAGATCTTGGATCAAGCCGGGCGTGGTGGCGCACGCCTTTAATCCCAGCACTTGGGAGGCTGAGGTAGGCGGAGCGTTGTGAGTTCGAGGCCGGCTTGGGCTACAACGCGAGTTCAAGGCCGGCCTGAGCTACATAGTGCGACCCTGCCTCAAAAAACCAGGGCCGGGAGTTTGGCTCAGTGCCTTAAGCGCCTGCTCTGGCAGGCACGAAGTTGTGAGTTCAATCCCCGGTGCTGCAAAAAAAAAAAAAAAAACACCCAAAAATTGAAAACAGCTGTGAACTGAAAAACAAAGTCAAAATGTGATGGCATGTCAATAAAAGATGAAAAACAAGAAAGAAAAAGGGAGTGAAGCAACAGTTAAGAGTAAAGTAAGAAATGGTTTAAGTACCCTCACATCAATTTCCAAGGTTGGTGTGGTATCTAGTGGATGACAATGGGTTTTACCCACTGGGATGCACTTGGAAGTTTGGATTCTGAGACTTTTCCTGAGGCTCCAACAAGGCAGATGCCTCTATTCTTCAAGCTCTGTGGTTCACAGAACCCCACAGACCTGACTCTCAGTAAGTAAGGGCTGGTCTTAAGTTCATTTTTTAATGACTAGCATTGGATCTTAGCAACAGTCTTGACTACTGAGCCTCTCTTTCCTAAACAGACTAGCCTACTCTATTTGATGCGATTATGCAGACCAAACAGAAGTATTCATCAAAGCGTCTTTTTAAATAAAATTCTTAGAACATAGCATTAGCTTAAATAAACAGAATAATCTGAGCCAAAAGCTTTAATCAGTGATGATCAGGGAACAAACTGATTACACACACAGCTAGATTAGCTTTAAATGTTTAAAATGACTCAGGACTGACTTAGAAGATTGGAGACTCTGAATTAAAATTATAAATTTGAGGAAAAAGTCTACTGAGACAGGATGATCACAAGTTCAAAGCCAGCCTGGGAAGTGCAGAGCGATCCTGCCTCAAAAAGGACTGGAAATTTAGCTCAGTGGTACAGTGTCGGCTATTATGCACAAGCTCCTGGATACAATCCTCAGTAACACACACACACACACACACTCACACACACAGAGTCTATAAATACTCATAGGAGGCTCACAACTTCTAAGCTTGATATATTGAAGAGCCAGTGATGGAATAGCAAAAATCTATTTATCACAGCATAAAGTTTATAGAAAACTATATACATGATCTTGGTCGGTCATTTCGGAGGAAGAAAGATACTGAAGAGGACAAAAACGACACGAGGAGCTATGAAATTTTAGTTCACGCTCAGTGTCCATAATTGAAGTTGAGAAAGATACTTGGTCTCTCTAGATCTGTTTCTTCATCTATAGGTAGAAAGCAGTGACAATGGGTTACCTATGACTTAAAACAAATGCTGTGATAGAAAAGATCATTTTGCATTTCGCTATTCTCTGTCCTGACAACTGTATACCTCTGTCAATGCCACCTATAGTCTTAACGTTCTCTTTCCCATTTTTTAATCTATTCCCATTCAACTTCCAAAATCTACACAAAAGTCACTTTTAATGCAAAGTTTTCCCAAACATGTACACAAAACTTACAGCTCCCTTCCATTCAGGATTTTGTAATACTGACGAACCTTTTATAATTGCTTTTAATCCCAGCAGGATGTGATACCAAGTCCAGTATTCTTTCTTTCCTCTAGAAGGCAGAAAACATGCTCTACTGCACTTAGAAGAAGAATGCGCACATGGCTAGATACTCCATAACATATACAATGATTGAATACATGAGGGCCAAAGCATTTCACTTCATGTTAAGCATCCTTCCAGCTTAGTTTATAAAGCTGGCCATCTACACATTTTAGAAAACCCTACCTGGTCTGCACAGGTCTCCATGTTGTTCTTTTTCACTGGCGTAGACCTCCATACACCAAGCGTGGTATGCAAATGAAAAGAGATCTTCTATTTTAGCAGGTGGTCGAATTGCATTGTTCAGCCTCTTGAGCCAATCTTGACACTGCTCAAATGTTGAAAACTGACACCTTTGCAAAGTCAAACAAATGTGAATGTACTCACATGATACTTGAGTGTGAACTCTTAAGAAAAGTCACCATTTCAAGACTCCCTATTCATAGTGAAGTGGTAAACTATAATACAGAACACATTACAAGCAGTCATTCATATATTCACTACCATTTAGAATAAAAATGGGCCCCAAAATTTTAGTCAACAGTGTAAACATCAAAAGGAAGCTGAACATACAAAACCTCTTTTGAAATTAATGACGAAGAAAAATGGCAGCTACCCTCTTTCATGGATGGGATTTCATTCTACTTCAGTTTTATGGTTATCCTTCTCGAAAATGCTTACAAAGTCCTTTTTGTTTTGTTGTGACATAGTAGGCCAAGCTAAAAAATAAACTGCCACGCTATTTTTAGCCAGTTAGGGAGTCTTGTGTATGTGCATGCATGCGTGCGTGCATATGTGTGTGTGTGTGTGTGTGTGTGTGTGTGTGTGGAGGGTGTTATCTTTTTGGCTCTACTGGGGACTGAACTCAGGATTTTCTCACTGATCTACATCCTTAGCCCCTACCTCCTTTTTTCCCCTCAAATTTTGACAGATGGCCTCACTAAGTTGCTAAGTGGCGGGTGTGTGTGCGCACTCAAATCTGAGATTTGCCTGCTTCAATCTTCCAGAGTGCTGGGAATGTGTGTGCTACTACACCTGCTTCACTGAAGAAGTAACTTTAAAATTTGTCTAGTCTTTCATAAGGTTTTGAAGTCCTATATCACTTATGCTGGTTTATTTTTGATGGGTTTTATTCTGTTTTATTTTCCTTGGTGTTAGCCTCTTTAAAATAAAATAAACTTAAATTTCTAAAAAAATAGAATTTGTCTAGCCATAAAAACAAATCAGCATCTTTGGATCCAAACTAAGATGGATTATATTGAAATTTTCTGTTGTGACCACACAGAACAAAACAATTCTGATATTAATGGCAATGTTTAGTATACACAATTAAGAGGTTAAGATAATTAATACAAGCCGGGCGTGGTGGCGCACGCCTTTAATCCCAGCACTCGGGAGGCTGAGGTAGGCGGAGCGTTGTGAGTTCGAGGCCGGCTTGGGCTACAACGCGAGTGCAAGGCCGGCCTGAGCTACATAGTGTGACCCTGCCTCAAAAAACCAGGGCCGGGAGTTTGGCTCAGTGCCTTAAGCGCCTGCCCTGGCAGGCGCGAGGTTGTGAGT
>RJWM01039681.1:0-15959 GCA_004363535.1 Dasyprocta punctata
GAGGGAGGGAGGAGGCAAGTTGACCATGTTCAGTCTCTCAAAGTAAAATTGTGTTGTTTAGGAAGGCAGTGAGTAGAAACTGTGAAATAAAGGTTAAGCCATATTAAGAGCAATAGATTTTATGAAATGTTATTTGGGTTACTCTTAGAACTCCCCTTTTCATTATTATGTTTAATACCAAACACTAAAAAATTAATCAGGAAATTCCATCTGGCCAACAATTTCAATTTATAAAATTCCTTTTGCTTCAGAAGATTAAAAGAAATCCCTCAGAGTGAATTGTGCTTTCCAAGACAGCCCCAAATACCCTGAACAAAGACTCTGGAGTGTCATTTTCTTTTATATTACAACATCTTTGAGCCACTTGCAATCTATAAATAAACTTGCATTTTACAGAAATCCCTGTACAAAAAGCAGCACCATACTGAAATTCAATAAATGAGACTTTTTTATAAGTAGTTTGATTTTTGAAGAATTAATTATAGGCCACAAATAACATAGGAGTTATAATTAGCTTATTACAAGTTTTTTGTGTTTCTTAACAACTCTTTAAAACAATCCTACATCTGTGCTTTTTAAGCCCAAGTCAATGTTAATTGAAGATTTTGTTGATTATTACTGCCTGGTTCTAGAGTGGGAAAAATGAAATCAGCAATATTCTGACATCAGTGATCGATGTTGTTTATCGTATGTGAATGCACGTGTGTGTTGTTCCCACTTTTAGATCTCTTAGGTTGCCCTTGGTGCATTATAAGATGATATCTAGCAATAAAATGATACCTTTGTAATAAAAGCCTTCTTAAAATCAAATAAAAGAGAAAAGCAAGGGAAATTTTAGGGGCAATGTTTATCTTACTGAAAAGGCATGTTCAAATGTAAATCCATGAAACAGTAATATTATGAATAATACAAACTGGGCCTAGACATATTTGTCCAACTGAATTTGTTAATTGATCTTGTATCAAAGGGTAAAGAGTTCATGAGGTATATCAGTCTTGTATGAAACCACATCCTTGGAAAGCAGTAGAATCTTTATATAAGAAGGCATAGATATCATGACTTTGAAGTTGTAGTATTTGGAAATTTTAGACTTTGGCAAGGTTCTGCTTTTTCAAGAATATATGGTTTAAAACTGCAGGGAGAGAGGATATAACTCAGAAAAATTTATTTTTGTCTCTGTCTTAATTGATAACCATTAAATGCCCAAGCCCTATCAGGTTTTTGCTCCCCCAAAAAGATCTCTGGGTAGTTTTCGCTGAAGAATTTCTTTGGAGTGCAGCAGATATCAGTTATAATAACCAGAGATTGAACAAGACCTTGGATACAGGACTCTTGCAACAGAAGCTAATTGATTTTCTGTAATTTGGTCTGTCTTGCCACATTATATTTTAGACAGAATGAAAATTACTACTTCCTAGTTTCCTATTTCTTGACAATTGAAAGTGAATAGCAATATTTTTTGAAAGAAGGAAGAGTAAGCATGATATTGGATTCAATGGTGTCATAGAAATCCAACCAAAAACACATGCTTGATTTTATTTCTCAACTCCATGAACAACTTCCATTAACTTACACAGTGAGGGGTGCAATTCATTTGATTCATCACACATAAGACACAACACAAAGGGATATCATACCTCTGATATAAGTGACATCTCGTATCTCTGCTGTGTAAAGCCAACACAGAGGCATAAATACACATCTAACAAGTTTCTAGAAAGAGATTTTTTAAAAATGTAGGCCAACAGCAAAATATTCATAGTCTTCCTTGGAAAAGCAAACTACTATTCCAGAAAGTACAGTTTCCATGTAGAGGTTCTTACATAGCAATAATGTCCTTTTGGTATAAATCCCAAGATAAAGAAGGGCCTCAGATAACATTTTAAGTAAAATAGTAGGTAGCTGGCCTAGAAAACTTAGAAAGACAAATGCTTTCTTTCCTAAAGTCAAGACTCTTCATTCTGAAATCTGCTAGCGACACTCAGCTCTGAGACAGTGTGAAATGTCAAACTGACCCTCATACATTGTGAGAACATTCCTTGAGATTGTGTGAATTTCACTGTGATAAGTAGAAGATAGTGTGTTTAATAAATCTGTATAAAATTGTTCAAAAATCATGAGCTCAGAAACACTGCAAAATGTTTCCCAGAGATACCACACCAAAATAGGATGGCAGTCATAATAAAGGAAGCAGCTTTAGAGAATGAACACAAACAGAAACATTAGTAAACTAGATGGGTCCTTGTGGCTTGCTGGAGTGGCATTTCATATATTCTTTACTTCCATTTGTCCTTTTCAAAACACAGTACCCAGTCCCACTCTTAAAACTTATTTCTTTTCATCTTTACCGCACGTGAAAGGAGTGAAAAATCATCTTTAGCAGCAAAGTGTCTGACCAACAGGAACCTGAAGTCGCCATTAAGGTATCATCAAATCTTGCTGTTGAATTAGAATCTACAGTCCGACGACAAAGGGACGTGAATAATGTCCGTGCTGGTCTTTCCCTTCCCAATTAGTATTCATGAACCCCTGAGAATCAATCCCCCCTTGCTGAATCATTTGATTGCGGCTTGATTTTAATTATTTCTGGCACTTCATCGTGGGGCACTAGCTCTCCTCTCACTGCTTATATAATAAATCGTGGTGGGCCCTGAAGGATCTACCACTAGTGAGATTTCAACCTTTATTTCTTTGTGTACCTTGTTTGTTCTTGGTTCAGGGGCAGCTTACATGGAGATACCAGCTCAGATACAAACTGACACCAATTACTGGCAGGATGTGTACGATAAGCCTTTCTCCTCTCTTCAGTGCCATCCTGGTAGACTGACATCTCTCCCCTTCAGTTATCAAAAGTAGGACTTCATGCACTGGGAGAAAGGTCTCATCGAAGTCAATGAGTCCCACAGGGTAGTCTTTTAACGCTGTCTTCAGTATCTTCACACTTAAAATCAGGAGGATCATCTAACACAAAAAAATCATTTATTTTGAAACATAAAAGTTCCTGTTTATGATTTGTGCACAATCCTAAATGAAGATACTACTTAAAAGTGTGTGTGTATAAATTCTTTAACTCTGAAGGCCAAATACTCAGTTCCAGAACACAAAAGAGAGAACTTTCTAGTGTATTACAAGGATCTGATCACAAGCAAAACATAGCTTATCAGAACACTGAGCTTGCTGTGCAGGATGGCAGTATTCAAGAGGCCGAGGCAG
Source organism: Dasyprocta punctata (assembly GCA_004363535.1). Classification (NCBI taxonomy): domain Eukaryota; kingdom Metazoa; phylum Chordata; class Mammalia; order Rodentia; family Dasyproctidae; genus Dasyprocta; species Dasyprocta punctata. Next base: position 3,214 of record RJWM01039681.1, read on the forward strand.
CACTCGGGAGGCTGAGGCAGGAGGATCACTGGGCGTTTGAGGCCAGGCTTGGCTATGTAGTGAGTTTAAGGCTAACCTGAACTGCATAGTAAGACCCAGTCTCAAAACATCACCGTCAACAACAACAACAACAACAACAACAACACAACAATAACAACAGCAAAAAGAGCACTGAGTTTAACATATTCTACCATCCATTCTTTGCAGCTCAGGAGTGTCATCCTTTAAGTAACTGGTGAGTGAAAGAGATACATGTAAATGGCTTTTCCTTACACAAAATTCCTGTTTGCTCCCACAGATTTGTTAGATTTCTAGAACAGAAAACCCATGGAAAAATGGCAAACCATTCCCTGGGAGCAGACAGAAGGAGAAAAACCCCAGAGAGACAGCGGTTTGTGGACCAGGGTAGTGGTAGCAGCGCGCTAGCCTCATGGTCCCCAGACGGCACTTTATCCTCACCAAGGCACTGGACAAGGTGTTCTGTTTCCTTGCACTGGGAAAGAAGCATTATATATTTCTTTGCCTCAAAGCAATCTTCTAGAGAAAACGATTGTTCCCTCCACATCAGTATTTTATCAGAATCAAGACTTTAATGGAAAAAATAAAAGGAAATGAATTCTGTTCTCCCAATTGCTCAGCAAGCGTGTATTCCAGTCTTTCTTTTTTCCTCTGCTAACATTTAACTGGATCTTAAGATGTGGGCTTTTCTAAAAAAGAATTTTATATTTTCAGAATGCTTATTCAAATGCAGGACCTTCTCTGGTTCCAGTGTTCTTCCTACGTGAAAATTATTTTGTCAATTTTTGTCACATGTCCATCATCTGAAGCCAGTCTGTTGTTATTATTGCTACTGTTTAATTTTTATAAAGAATTTACAGTGATCTAGATACTTTCCTTCTCTATTCATATGGCATGACATTTCAACAGTAGCCTGGTTTCTATAGCCACAGACCAGATAGAAACTAACAGTGAACAGAGACATCAAACTCACCAAGATGTTAGGAAATACTAAAATAAAAATCCACAGCCAGCTCTGTTAGACTACAAAGAACATTTTAAAAATTCTTCTGCTATATCTTTTTAAAGCACTGTCTTTGTTTTCATAGGACAAGAGTAATTAATCTTGCCACGTGTAGTGGTATGCACCTGCAATCCCAGCCACTTGGGAGACTGAGGCAGGAGGATCTTTTTAAGACTAGCCTGAACAACCTAGTTAGACCTTGTTCCAAAAAAAAGTTAATCAAAGAACAAGTCAGTTCACACAATTTTAAGATTCAAAACATATACAAATGGATTTTGAGATACATTGCCATGGCAGCAGAAGTGATCTTTTGATTTTACTTGAGATTTCAATGCTTCCATTGAAATTGTTTACTCAGTTTTATTCACTGTGTGTGTGTGTGTGTGTGTGTGTGTGTGTGTGTGGTACTGGCGAGTGAACTCAAGGCCTTGTGCATGCTAGGCAAGCACCCTACCACTGAGCTACATCTCCAGCCTACATTGGTTTTAAAAAGCAGAAATTCACTGCAAACTAGTGGAAGAATGAGAAAGGAAACGATTACAACTAAACCCAAGTTAAATTTCAGGGAAAATGACTTGTGTTCAGAAATCAATGTGTTTTTATAGATACCTGGAGATTTTGAGTCAAATACAGAGGGGGGGTCCATCCATCCCAAGTCTGTTAATCAAAGACTCTCTCAAGAATACTAAGCAAAACCAAGTGTGTTATTTTAGATGTACTTTCTAACTACTGCTGTTTATAAGTAACATCTCAAAATCTGCTTTGGCTTGCATAGCTTTTTAAAATCTTGTTCTATATCTATTCGCACTATGTCAATTATATAGATAAAATAAGAGCTGAGAAACCTTCCTTAAGAAAACATTGTTTTTGTTAGAAACTTTGTCCTGCTACCTCCTGAGCTGCTTGAAAATGAAAATCTCTGTCTTCTAAATGACAGCCACCTTGTCGGTGGAACCAAAATAGCTCTCTCAGCTAGAGAGCTGTCTGTCAGTGAGGGTTCTGACAGATACTAGAGTTGGCAATGCAAGAAAGAGGAAAGAAATGGTCCCATGGAAGTAGATTCAGTGGGAGAGCCTCCCTGGCTAAGGAGTAAGACAGAAAGAACATTTTGGAAACAGTGCTCTTCTAGATACCAAATCAGCCACAAAGAAGGTAACAAACACATCTGGAAATGACATATAGGAGACGGAGAGAGAGAGAGAGAGAGAGAGAGAGAGAGAGAGAGAGAGAGAGAGAGAGAGAGAGACCCTATTTTCAGTATTAACTCTTGTTGGATTTTGAAAGGGCCATGGTTCAATATAAGGTGCACCAACCTGGAAAGTTTCCATTTGTAAAAGGAATCAAATACACTTACATGCACAGGATTTTCTCTCCCTCTAGTGGTGGGGTGGGGGCTTTTGAGTAATAGTCTGTCACTGCATGCATGATATTGATGATATTGCTTCATAAATGAAGATAGGTTTCCATTATAGTGCATTTTGCCCACCAAAAGAGGATTTTCTTTAGGCATGCTTCTGTCTATGTGAGGGAGTGCAATGCCTCCCAAGCACCCTGATTAGCAATAAGGTAGCAAGGGTCTGTTCTCTTTTTGGCTAGAGATGTAGGATTCCTTTCTCCTCTGCAGTTCAATCACAGGTGAAAGTATATGGTACTCATAGGTAACTTTCCTGACCCTAGTCAGGACCAGAAAAACCTGAAGAGGCCAATGAGAAAAAGGAAGCAAACTCATCTGAGTAAAGGTGGAAAATATGAAAACTCAGAGGATAGACATTATGATAAAGGATCTAATGAGCCACCTGAACCTACTATAAAGAGCTATAATTAGAAATAAAGTTTGAAACGTATCTCTACCGTTAGCTTCGAGTCAGTTATTTCTTCCATTTTCATCTTTAAATATGAGAAAATACTTCAAGTGTAGTAACTTGAGTCAATGATAGTGGATGGAAAAGTGAAAAACACAGCAAAAGTAAATGATGACCATTTTAATCATTTTGTAACTAAAATTTCCTTCTTCAATATGGAAGAATTACTTGCACAATGCCATAACTACACAGGGGTATTAATGGAAATAGACCATAATTTGCAGATGTCTGAACAATAGGTTAGATCCATACTGGAAAATGGATCCATGTGAAGTAAGCAGAGTATGCAGCTTTTTTTCCTGCCCTATACTCAGGCATTGATGATGCCTACTCAACTTTCCTCTTGGATGTCTCCAAGGCAACCAAACTCTTATGTTTTCACTGAAAACCTGTTCCCTTTTTGGCTTTATTATCTCAGTGAATAACTACATTAGACATCCAGTTACACAAGCCACAAATCTATAAGTTACCCTTCAGTCTTCCACCATCATAACTAATCCATCACCAGATGCTTCAAACTTACCTCCCAAATCTGTTGCAAATCAGCCAACTTCTCTTTGCCTCCACCACATTTTAATTAATCATTTCTTTCCTAAAACATGTACTGCTCCGAAGTGCATTCTTCACCCTGCATTCGACAAATATATTTGAGGGGCCTACTGTGCACTCTGGACTACTGTAAGGAAAAACAAGGAGCTGTGGAGGCAGAAGATAAACATCAAATAGTCATAAACATTGTATGGAAAATTTAAGTAAGATCATAAAATCTTGTATTTTAGACCACATGTTCTAATAGAAGGAATCATTGTGAATTTCCACAAGAGTTATGAGGTTTGAAGCAGAAGAATAAAAGCAGTATTCTGGGATGACAGTATCTTTTACTAAGGCTTCCTAGAACATAGATTGTTTCAGGTGCTGGCAAAGAACAAGAAAAACAAGCAGAAAATGCACATGATGGTTCAACCTAGATCTGTTTCTTTCAAAGCACCTCTGCTTAAATATAGCATTTATTGTCTACATGGAAGTACCTCATTTTTTTGGTTAACTTTTCTGTGTACTCCTCTCTCTAGAATGTAAACTTCAAAAAAAAAGAAGAAGAAGAACTATAACTATTTTTGCTCTCTGCTGTGCCACCAGTGACTAAGAACTGAGCCTCCCTGACAGTAAGCACTCAAATTAAGCACTGGTTGCATCGGTGCACATGTTGATGTGTGAAGCAGGACAGCCAACAGACAAGCTCAATGGATTGGGAGATCAGGAAGTCTTAGTAGTGATGTCAGTTGCTTCAGCTCACAAGCGTAACTGGGATATACACTTCCCCGCCAGGATTCTCGGCATTGGGGCTCTAGTACCTAGCTCCCATCTTCACCCTCACACACATGCTCACAACCACAAACCACTCCAACTCCCCGCTAGGAGGAGTCACAACGCCCGATCCAGAAACCCTCCCACCTTCTTCTCTATTTCTCTGCCCCTCCCCTCCCGACCAAAGTTCCGGTAGCCATCGAGTCGCAATGCTCGCCGGGAATGGTAGTCTTCCGGCCCAAGCCTACAGCGGTTTAGAGCATTTAAGGAACTACCCTTCCCAGCGGTCCTCGCGGCAGAGGACTGCTGAGTCACATGACCAGGAAACGGGAGGTACGATGGCGGCGCCCATGCTACGCTGGATCGGCCCTGGAAGACGTTGGGCTTCAGCATGGGTGGACAGCTATTCCAGCCACCGAAGAGGGCCCCCGAATGGGTCAACTTCCAATCGGATGAGGGAACAGAGTTCAGTGGCCCAGCAGCCCCTCCACACGGCCCCGAAGCAGAGGAAAGGGTATAAACTTTTCATACCATTACTGCACACCGAAGTGTGAAGTGGAACTGCAGGACTAGGGAGGTGACAGCCTATGTAGCCCAGCCTTTGGACGTCTTGGTGGGAGGGAGGGTGTTTGCCTATAACGTAAGAGCCCAGACACCTAGATGAAAATAAAACATGCCTTCTATCAGCCCCTTGCCCTTTAGTACACCACTCTCTTAAAGTTGGCGTATTTGAGGAACTCGCTAGTGTAAAATAACAAGTTTTCCTGAGTCGACGTCTGTGCTGTCAGAAGATTGGATCTCATCACTGCCTTGGTCACACTAGCAGTGGGGTCGGTGATACATAGTGTTACTAAGGACTGGAAAGGGACCCTTTGTCTGCAGGCTCCGTGTAGTGGTGGTATAATGTCGTTAGTCAGAAATCATGAGTTAGAAAACGCCAGTTATTTGTGAAGGCGTTTTTTGCTGAACATATGAGACTAAGGATGAGGCAATTAACTGAAGAGATCTTACCCCTGGTTATGTAAAGGGTTTTGCTTACTTTGCTTCATACTTTGTGAACAGCTGTTTATGATTCACTGTATAAGATTTAAATAGTTTTTTTTAAAAATACAGAAACATAAGCAACAATTCCCGTATTTGGGTTTTACTTGGAGCTTGGCGTTATCTTTGCTTTTTAGAACAAAGAGAACATGTCCAAATGCATTCAGTTTCTTTTCTTTTTCATATATTAGATAATCTTACTGTGAATGGAAAGTATATTTTTCTCTCATTTAATGAAACTGAAAACATTTTGAATAATGAATTTTTAGTTTAATTTCTCTTATAGGCTGTGTCACCAAACGTTAAAAAGAAGGAAATAATCTTTTTGCAATACACCAGATATAGAACTTTGTGTACTGAAATGGTTTTTTAAAACCCCAAACTTGAACAAAAATCTACATAATAATACACAGTTGCTTAGGAGAAGATCAGGATAGGAACATACATAGATTTCACATGAAATAAGCATAGTTAGCCTAAAGTCTTGTGTGCCAACCCAACAGAGTAGGTAAGGCCAGATAATAAGAGATTACTATAGTGTTTAACACTTTGATAGGTTTGAAAGCAAGCACAAAGGAACCTGAAATCTGATCCCAGAAATCGGAAATGATTTGGGGAACCAAAAACAAAAAGCTACATCTGCTAGTTTAATGTTTTCTTTTGCAAACATTTTCAGGAGTATCATTTAATGATCGGTTATGTCTGTGTCATTCTGTCGTTGTACCTGCAAGCTATTGTTACAAAAATGAATTCAAAACAACATTGAGAGTTTTCTTTTTAACCATTATTTCTGTTGTAGTATCTTTCCACTGACCTGAATTTTAAATGTTTGGAAGATCAGCTTTCTTTACTTACTAAGTGGTTAACTGATTAAGTTATTTAGAAATTGCTGCTTTTTCACTGAAATCAGCCAAGCAGTTGCACCTAATACCCGTTTCTAAATTGTGTTAAGGCACCAGATGGTTTTGTTCTTTATTGCCAGTGAGTTTCCTAATAACACATGTAAACAAATTTTTTCGCCAGTCTCATTGTAGGTGTTCATTATGAATTGCTTTGGAGTTACCAACAAAATGTGACATTTTAAAATGTAAGAATACAAAGTTTTAATAAGTTAAAAACACAAATAGGAAATTAACCTTTGTGGTTTAGGCTTACAGAAATTCATACATGGCACCAGATGTAACTACTTCTTAACAATTATCTCATTCTTTTTAGTGGACACGAATGGGCAGCTGTGGTCGGATTGGAAATTCATGCCCAGATCTCCTCCAACTCCAAGCTTTTCTCTGGATCTCAAGTGTCCTTTGCAGCTCCTCCAAATTCTTTGGTTTCTTTTTTTGATGCTTCTCTACCTGGAACTTTGCCGGTAAGCTTTTTGTCTGATCTTATTCTCAATAGTAAGTGTTTGCTATACTGGACATAGATAATGACTTCCTTGTTGTAATATCTTGACACACTCTGTTTAGGAAACTTTGGATAAAGTGGGATGGACTGAATGTTTCCAAAGACTCTTCTGTAATTCTGTTTCTAGTTCTGAATGTATTCATACATCTATTTACTCCACACACACATTTTAGAATGCCTACTAACTATCAGACACTGGGTTATGAACTCATTGTAAAGATGAGCAAAGATCCCTTTCTTGAAGGAGTTCAAAGACTAGTAGTGGTGATGTGTCTTGTAAACAAGTACAATGTGATTACTTCTGTGAAGGAAATAGGTAGAGGATGATTTTGGAACCCAGAAGAGGAATACATAATTCAGTAAAAGGAAGGACTAATAGGAGTGTTGTAAAGGGTGTATTTGGTTAAGGAAGGTGGCTGGAAAAGGTGGTGTCTGAGCTATTTAAAAAGGCAAGTAGGTGTTAGGCAGATAAATGAAGAAGGAAGAGGAATCTGCAGTCAAAGGAAGCAACATTTGTCACATGATATGACAGTGTAAGCGCAATAATGGTTGTGGTTACTGGGGCCAGAGATTTACCTCCACAGCATAAGCGCTTGCCTGGCAGGTACCAAAAAATTTTTTAAAGTTTAAAGAAAATGATTGTGGTTATTGAAAATTTAAGCAACAATCAATAAGGAAGAGTCAGCCGTGATATGCAGTGATTTAACTGCTCGTTTTCACATGACCCCCAAGGAATGACTGAGCCCAGTGTATGCATCAGCAAGATTTTTATTACATATTTTCATATAATTGGGTGAATTTTGAAGAAAAATATGGGACAGTGTAAATATTTGAATAATAAGTAGTTCAAGGTCTGTCTAAGGCCTATAGTATCAACTGGGTGTAGTGTATCCCAACACGTTTGAAGAGAACGTGTATACCTGGTGGCAGTGGGAGTGGGGCCTGCAGGGCTGGTCATGGGTGAATTCCAATCTCTCAAGACATTTCTGTATCAATGAAAGCTGGTTGAGCTGACCACTAGCAGCCTTGCAGGGACACTGTCCGCTTGTCTCACAGTCATTGTCCAGGCAGGAAGGTTCTTGGCCTCGCCTCCTGTGCCTGCCTTACCTGAGCCTTTGATTGTGCTGGGGCACCATCTCTATCTTAAACTTTTTCCTTATTTATGTTTTTGTTATGGAGAACTCCTATCTCGGGAAAACATATCTAGGATTGCCTTTGATTTGCTGTTGGGTCTCTCTAAAGGAATATAGGTATAAAGGTCTGTGTCCCTCTCTCCCCTGCCCCTGCCCCACCTACCTCCCAGCGTAGAGTGGCTTCTTCCAGATTGGGAAGAGGCAGTTATAAACTTCTGAGGGTTTTCAGTTATAAACATATGAGGGTTTTTGTTTTGTTGTTGTTGGTTTTTGAGTGGAGGCTCAGATATAGTAGAAATAATGTCTGTTCAGACAAGTGAAATAGAAGGCAATTTATATAACACCTCTACTTTTTTCCTTCTCAGTTGAAACATTTTTTTCCCAGTGTAGTATTCATTGACAAGAGACTCAGCATAAACTCTGAGTTCCTTCTAGGTTTTTCCAGCTGGAAATGTGATATCTAGCAGGATACTTACTGTAGTTCACATTTAGAAATAGATCAACTTGCAGATAGACACATTTTTTTTTGTAAACAGACGACACACTCTTCAGTTATACCTAAGTATGGTCAAATATTAGAGACAGTTCAAAATAATGGGCCAGCAGACTTCTTCTGTGCACCAAAAAAGGTGTTTGTCCAATGATAAGCATGTCAGTAAAACAGTGGGGACATTTGAGCCTTAAGAGCTTGGCTTACATTAATTAAGTGGTACACAGAGGCTAAAGATAGAGCTTTGCATGAGCTGGGATGTTTTTCTTCAGTGCTAACAAGTCAGTTTAAGTAGCCTACATGGTTCTTCTCTAATCTACTTCTTTTCAGAAATGTTTCTGTCTTTAAAGGAGCTGTTTTAGTATTTGAGTAAAATTTTATCAAGACTTCCAGAATAAAACATCACTGAAAACATTTCCAAACCCTGTGATTTGCCTACAAATAGATTTAAAATGTGCTAGAACGTTTAGACAGGTGTCCTTCTCTACACATTGTAGAGATGGTATAATAACGTGCTGATATCCTGACTCTGGATCAGGTGACTGCTTGTAACCTGGAATTTGGGAGTAGGTTCTGAGGTTTGGAGTACAATATTAAGTTATTGTTCCAGTCAGTTAAGCCAAGAAATATGTATAATTCGTGATGATGCCTGGAGCTCTGTCTTGCCAAATCTATTCCATTCTCTCCTCATTCTTCTCCTTAACCCACTGACTGCTTCTTCTCATGTGGTCAGTTTCCTTCACCCCGCCCTGACATGTTAGCTTCCCATACTGCATTCCTTAGCTCTCTGTTTTGTTTCCTAAGTCATCTTTCACCCTCACCTCTTTGGCTGCTCAGTACCAAGTCTGTGTGTCTAACGTCCTGCTATATATTTCCATCCAAGTGATTCTTTAGTATCTTAAGTTCAGCACTTACAATATTGAGCCTATTATCTTTTCTCTCCAAAGTATACACTAGCAAGCAAAGCGAAAGAACCTTTTCATAAATGGATATTGGAGAGGAAATGTGTATAGTGTATCATATACGTAGACACATGTATGTTAAGGAAGGATCAAAAATCACTGGGAAAAGAAAGATCTATCTAACGGGCAGTTTGGAAAAATTGGCTAACTTTCAAGAGGAAAATATCATTACAGCTCATTTGATACATCAAAACAATATTCAGATATATATTTACACTTTAAAATAAAACTAAACTAGAACGAAATGCAGACTATTTGTTTGTCCTTAGGATGGGGAGAAATTTTGTGAGCATAAAAGCAAGAGGAAAGACTCTTAAGACAAAGTGATGGAGATTTATCTACTTTAAGCATCCAACAGATTTATTGACTAATTCTTTTAGGAGTACATCCTAGGAAAATAATGGAACATGGGCATGAAAACTTCATGCAGAAGCACCTATAGGACTATTTGTAATAGTATGAAATTGGAAGTAACCAGAATTTCTTGGTGTTGGAAGAACAGTTAAGTTATGTGACATCTATGCAGTGGAACATTGTGAAGTAATATTTATGAAGGATTTTTAATGACATAAGATGCTAAAGATAAATGTTTTATTGAGATGACTAGAATTTGCATGTAGAGTATTTCATATTCTTTTGCTTCAGTTTCTTGTAAAATGAAGGTAATATGTATGGCTTATTGGACTTTTGTGAGAATTAAATGTATCAGTGTCTTTTAAAAAGCACAATCACTGCACATCATTAGTGCTTCGTAATTCTGACCTGTGAGAATAGCATGTAGGAACTGGTGGCTTTCGTCTTCACAGAGACTGCCCTGAATTGTTGGGCACAGTTATGTTGCCAGTGATAGAAGAAGTAAATGCTCTACACAGTGGTTGTTCTCTTAACCTGGATTTCACTAGTGGAGGGATCTGACTCACAAAACTAACCTGTTGCTCCTGTCACCTCAGGGATATATAGAGAGTCAAGGGAGCAGTAAGAAAATAATAGTAGTATATTGAGCAAAGGTACTTCTCAATTAAAAATAATACACTTGCAAAAGAGTAGGTTAGGAAGATTCTTTTTTTTCAATCCATATATAGAAGTTGGGTTTCATGTTGGTACAAAAAGCAGTGCCTGGTTGATTTTGAGGTACTCTAATAAGGGAATAGAAAAATACACCCAAAAGAATTTTAATGCAAATTTGGGCCATGCATAATTTTTTTTTTTTTTTTTTTTTTGCCCAGATGCTCATAATTTTGGAAGCCCGAAGTGACTAAAAGAATAGTAGTACTTTAAATGTCTGAAGATGACTAAATATTTACTGAGTACCTTCAAGTGCATAGTATGCCTTTTGGACTTAATAGGAAAAAAAAGAATTATTGCTTAAGGAAGCTATGACAGTACGTGTGTTTCTGTGCCCGTTTGTTACGGCTCGTATGTAGATGTGCCCCCAGAACTTCATGCAGTCATCAGTGGGGCTCTTTGGAGGTGAGTGGATCTAGGGTGTGTGATGCCAGGCTCAGGATGTGATGGTAGGAGTAAGGGTGTGGGTGCCACCTGCCCTGAGGGTGGGTAGGCTGGATAAGATAGAAGGGACAGGAAGAGAGACCTCACTTGTCGTGCTGCCTTCTGCTTGCCATGAACTGTTCTCCTCCTTGATGGCCCTCTACCGTGCCACCCTGCCTTGGAGCCAGCTGATTATGGACTGAGCCCTCTACAAACTGTGAGCTACAATAAATCTTTCCTCCTTTAACTTTGGGTGTCAGGTATTTTGTCTCAGTGACAAGAAAAGTAACTAAGACATTACTTATTCTGCCTCTCCATCAGTTGTCTCCGCTCATGCATTCAGCTGACCCTATTGGATGCTTACCAAGTGCTGATCTCTGCACTGGCTCTCATGACAGTTTAGAACCACAACAGGTAGCGGGTAGATGTGAGTCTTGCCCTCGTGGAGCCCGGACAAAGAAGCAGGTGCTTGGAGCAGCTGTTACTCAGCGTTGCTGGTAGTGGAACAGTAACGTGCTTGAGGACCACATAGGAGGCCATACAGAGACGTGAGCAGTTTGTGAAGTGGGCAAAGTAAAACTAGGACCTGACTTGCTCTTGGATAGAACATTTCCGTGGGTCAAAGGCAGAGCAAAAGGCACTGATAAGGTATCTCATAGTCTGTGCTCAAATGCCACGCCCTGCTCAGCTCTTTCCTCTGTTTTTTAGAAGTTCATGAAGTCTGGTTTGTCTTTCCTCTTCCCCTCTCCCTCAGACAAGAATCTCTAAAAATGTCTTTGTAGAATGACTATGAATGTATTTCATATCGTATATATGTATATGTGTGTATTTATATATATACATACATATATCTCAGAAGAATTTCACATATGTACAAATATGTACTGACACTTGGGCAAGATAGTAAAAAAAGCTGCCTAGCCACCAGATTGTCCTAGAGCAGTCGTGGGGAGCCTATGGCACGCGTGCCTCAGGGGGCCCGTTTATAGCACTGAAAGCTCTCTAGTGCCATCACTGTCCTAGAGTGAGGGACACCAGTCAATAGACCCTGGAAATTTATATAACATTTGAAATCAGCATTTTAGTACCGCACTGTGAAATATAAATTGATAACCAAAATCTCCAGACATTTGAGAAAATTCTCCAAGATGATGGATAGAGAATACAATAAAAAAGAAAGCTAAAGGAAATTACAGACAACAGATAGTGCACAGGGTAAAAAAAAAAAAAAGGTTTAGTAACTGTCGGAAATAGTAGGGCTGAGGATGTAGCTCAGTGGTACAGCACCTGCCTGGCAAGTGAGAGACCCTTAGTTTGAACCCCAGTACCAAAAAAAAAAAAAGAAAAGAAAAGAAAAAGAAAAAAAAAATCCACCAAGAAAGAAATAATAGACAGTAGCTGCATCGTTAAAACAAGAACACACTATTACCTTTTAAAAAATGAACAGTCACTAAAACAGCTCTTCGAAATTAAAATTGTGGTGTGTCTGTTTCCCACAAATAGACCCCAGGAGAGTTAGAAGATAATGTTCAGAAAATCTTCTTGAAAGTAAAACAGATGTGCAGTGAATTGGACAATAGAAGAAAAAAATGAGAAAATTAGAAAATCAATCTGGGAAGTACAAAATGTAATTAATTAGAGTTCCAGAAAGAAAAGTGGGAGGAAACTATCAAATAACACAGCTTACTTTCCCAGAATTGAAGGACATGTATCTCCAAATTGAACAGGCCTGCCAATTACCCAGTGCAAGGAATAAAAATAGTCTCGCATGCAGCCGCATCATGACATTTATGAACATCAGAGTTAAGATAAGATCCTAAATCTTACGGAGAAGAAAACAGAAGTCAGATCACAGGTAAAGGATTGGGATTAGAGAGACATTAGGTTTCTCAACCAGCACTACTTTAAGCTAGAGGAGAATGGAACAAAGTCTTAAAAATTCTTAGTGGGGGAAAAATAATCTTTCTAATCTAAAATTCACTATCCTGCACCATCAGTCAAGTGTGAGAGTAGGATCATATTTTCTAACAGGCAGCCTCC
>RJWM01039682.1:0-15984 GCA_004363535.1 Dasyprocta punctata
AATCAGATCATCTCGGGGGGTACATTATCATTGGTTGGTGTCATTAGTAACTGGGCAGAGATCATCTACAGCGGGGTTGTAACAGGAAACGAGCGCCACCTTGGCTCACTCGACGGGCGGGGCAATCTAGCTCAGGCCTCAGCTCCTACATGCAGGCCTCACGGCAAAAGTACATCTCTGAGGGTGGCTCCCCACACAGGTCCACTAATATTGCTCTGCCCTGAGCAGAAGCACGGTTTACAGGTGACCCATTCACAGGTGGATAAGGCCAGTTTACAGATGAAAGGGGTTTGCCTTGACCTATTGAGTCTTGGGAGAAGAATGAAGAAGAAAAAGAATTAAACTGGGCTTGCAACCTGAAGCTGTAGTATCTCTCTCTCTCTCTCTCTCTCTCTCTCTCTCTCTCTCTCTCTCTCTCTCTCTCTCTCTCTTTCTCATATTGAGACAGGGTCTTGCTATGTACACTGGCCTTGAATTTGCTATGTAATCCAGGCTAGTCTTAAACTCACGTTGTGCCTCCTGCCTCAGCTTTCTGAGGGCTGGGATTACAGGCATGAGCCAACATAGTTTTTCTTAAAAGTACAATTTTAAAATTCTGGTTGTCCTTGTTTCATTTCTACCTATCTTTGTGTCTATCCTGCCTCAGGCAGAAGGGGTGAGCTGCTTTCTGGGGGCTCTAGGAGGGCACTGATCTCAAACAGGAAGGCAGAACCCTCATGACCTCATCACTTCTCACAGGCCCCACCCCAAATGGCATCACCCTCATATTGGGGATTGAGGTAGGAGATGAAGGCTGGGGCAGAACTGGTCAAACAACTGGGTAGAAGCTGTCCAAGTCTTGGAGACCCAGGGCACATGTACAGAACACAGAATCCAGTGCGGCTGCTGGGCCCTGCACATGGGACTAATCATAAAGCACTCTTTGCAAGTCTTCATATATATCTGTAGGAAACCAAGTGAGTTTTCCATAGGGCAGTTTAAACCTGGCACCAGGCCCAGCGTGTTTCTAAGAGGACAACAGCCCAAGGGCTTATTTGCATGGAGAAGAAACCAGTCCAGGAATTCCAGATCCAAAAACCCCCTTCCCTTCTGCTAGTGGTGTCTAAGAGTTTGACCCTGGCTGTGCTCTCTCTGCAGAGCACTTCTTTCCCCTTCAGTGAGTGCACACCCTGCTGTCTTCTCTGTGTCTCATCTAGTTCTCTGTTCAGGATCTTGAGATCCTGGAAAGAACTCCCCTGGGACCCACCCTCCAGTAACAGAATGGCCAAGGGACCATTAAGAATGGAAGAGATTAATATTCAGTTTTAGACTTGCCTTAGTCACTTCCTCATTCCTGGAACATAATACCCAACGCCCACAAGTTAAAGAAAAAGAAGTTTATTTTTGTGCATAGTTCATAGTGGTTTCAATCCATGGTCAGCTGGCTCCAAGGCAGGGCAGCACCGGAGAGGGTCCTGGCAGAGAAGAAACAGTCTGTGGCATGGTAGCAGGAAGCAGTGAGAGAGATCAAGGGAGGAGGAGGGGGGCGGACTCTTCCAGGCCACGCCCCAGGGACCCACCTCCTCTGACCAGGCTCCACCTCCCAACTTCACATTTAGCTGTTAACTCCTCAGTGGGCTAATTACTGGTGAGTATCATGTTCCCATGATCCAATCACCTCCCCAAAGCCTCACCTATGAGGATATGAGGTATTGGGGGACTTCTAGATATATTGCATAGGAAGATTATTTGCAAGCATGCATTAAGCACCAGTCCACTTTGCTTCTCCCTCCCCCAGACTCCTTCAGCTGGGAGGCAGGGGTATTTTGAAGACTGAGAACACAAGGCTATGGTCCTGGGTGAGGTGGTGGAGGGGAACAGCACAAAGACAAACAGAGGAGAGCCCCTGCTTCTCAGTCCCCCAAGTCTCATGTGACTGAGAAACTGCAACCCTCTAGTCACCCCTCTTTCTCACTTCAAGGGGTCCTGCAGATGTTGGAACATTTTTTTTTTCCTGATAGTGGGAACTGAACCCAGGGCCTTTGCACTGAGCTATACCCATAACCCTTTTTTATTATTTTTATTTTGCGTCAAAGTCTTACTAAGCTATCCAGGCTGGGTCCAAACTTGTGATCCCCCTACCTGAGCCTTTCAGAGCCCTGGGATTACAGGTGTGTGACACCAAGCCTGCAGCCATATGGTTTTATACCATGGGAAGGATGAGCATTTTAGCGGGCCTTTATTTCCATTGGGAAGGGTAGGAACCTCGAGCAAGGCAGAAGCCTGGTAACACCTCGGTGCCTGCAGCTGGGCCGCCAGCAGCTGTGCGAAGGTTCTCAGGGTTCCTGTCCCCTATATTCAGACTCTGTGCAGTCCCCCCGCACACAGAACAGAGGCGACCCATGTAACCAACATGTATTACAGAAGTGACAGTGTGTGGCTTTTGGGGTTGGGGCATGGTGCCTTTGTTCTTGTCTCTCTTGCATCATCTCCTCTAGGAAACCAGCTGTCATACTGTGAGGGGCTCAGGCAGGCCTCTGGCAAAAGCCAGGTGACAAGGACCGGAGCTCTGCTAGCAACCAGGGCCAGGTGGTCAACCAGAAGCCTGGAAATATAGCTCAGCTCCAGTCAAGCCCTGGGGACTGCAGGGCTGGCTGAGCTAGAGACATCAAGCCCAGGTCTTCTGAACCTTGGACCTGTGGAAGCTGCAGGAGACACACACAGCACAAGAAAGTTCAGTGTTACTTGAGCCATTAAGGTTTGGGGTAATGTTTTTTTTTAATGTATTTATTTTTTTAGCCAGTGAATGGTTGCATTTTGCTCTTAGTGAATACATTAAAGGACTTCAAAACTCTTTCTTTCCTTCTTCCCTTTCAACTTTTTTCTTCCTTTCTTGTCTCTCCCCCTTTCTCTCTCTCTCTCTCTCTCTCTCTCTCTCTCTCTCTCTCTCTTTCTTTCTTTCTTTCTTTCTTTCTTTATCTTTCTTCAGCACTGGGTATTGAACACAGGGCTTCAACACTGAGCTACATCTGAGCCCTTTGTAAGTTTTTGTTTGTTTGTTTGTTTGTTTGTTTGTTTTAAATTTTGAAACAGGCTGTCACTAAGTCACTAAGTTGCCCAGATTAGGGTTGAATTCATCATTCTCCTGCTTCAGCCTCCTACAAGGCGGGGATTACAGGTGTGCGCCATCACACTTGGCTGTCAAAACTCACTGGGATGTATTGAAATCCCAGTATTATATATAATAATTTAAACACTGTATATTGTAATCCAAATACTGTAATCCTTATAGACAATTAAAAAAATACCATAGCCTACTCTGTACAAATCAGTATATGGAAATAAGCCTCAATTTAACTAATTTTGCAGCAATTGTTCTGCATTCAAGGAAAAGTGCCCAGGTCGTCTTCTACAGGAATGAGCACCTCAACCCTTTGCTCTACCCTAGCTCCCACATAAGCTAAGCATGTGGAACCCAGGTAGTTTCACACTCACTCTCCTAGGCTCTCTGAAGCACTTCAAGGGTGTTGTTCAAAGATTGCACTGAAGCAACCTAAGAACTGAATTCCAATCCTATGTCTTTCCCAATCCCAGGAAACCAAAGGTACTGACAAACATAAGGTACTCATTCAGTCCCTATCTGATTTTTAACAGCTTTTAATTTTTAAGTGAAAATTTTAAAAATAAGCTCTGGCATATTTTTTAAAATTTATTTTTATTTTTATTTTAAAGAGGATAAAACAGAATAAAACCAATCAAAACACACCAGTGTAAGAGACACAGGACTTCAAAACATTACAAAATCAATGACAGTTACCATAAAGCCTTTTAATGTCTTCAATATAGCTGCAGTTAGCTTCAGACATAATAAAAGTCAAACAGAACAGAATAGAATAGAAACAAAAAACCAAAACAATGAATGCAATAAAGGACTTCAAAACAAGCCAATAGTAAATCCAAAATTGCTACCCTAATATGTCTTGTTATCTTTGAAATAGCTGTTCCTGCCAGTGGATTTCACATAATCAAACAAGAAAAAAGAGAATAAAACCCAACCCAAACAAACAATGGAAATGATATAGGACTTCCAAGACAAGACCATAGGGAATCAACAATGGCTACAGCCTTCAGAAGGAGATCCCCACTAGATGTCACACTGCATGCCACTAGCCTGTAAACCTATGATCAGACCACTGGCTCTAGACCTGCAATGTCAGTGAAACCACAAAGCCCCACAGGCATCCAATTGCATTTCACCTCCATAGCTATCATCACAGTGGATATGTGTTTCTCCGGATATGCCAGTCACTTACAGCAGGGGGTGGGGTGGGGTTGAGGACTGGTACTTCTGTTTGTCAGCCTGCATGCCAGAAGGGGCTGGAGTCTGTCTGTTCCAGTCTGGTGGAGGCCCATGCATGGTGCTGTTTCCCAGACTGGGCTTGCTTGCTAGTGTGGCCTTGTTCTCTCTACCCCTAGTTCGCGAATGGCAGTTCTGGCATATTTAAACCATAATTTTTTTTTCCAATTCCTGAGGATGGAACCCAGAGCCTTGTGCATGCCAGGCAAATGTTCTACCATGGAACTGCACCCCTAACTCTTGAAATGGGAGCTACTAGGTGCAACGTAAAAGCTAAGCTTCATGCATTCTGACTTTAACTTCTGTGGATTGGGAATACAGCACCAACTGATGTTTAGAACTAATGGGACCACAGTGGATTCAACTAATGAAAATTGTCCAAGGTGTTCACCCAGGTACAGTGGCATTTCCTCCAGCAACTGGTAACTAAGTTATGGTGGCAGTAGAGGATGGGCCATCAATGAATGGAACCATAGAAAAAAGTGAATTACCTATGGCTAGTAATTGCCAATAAAATAATAAAGTCACATACATTCTTAGAATGCCTGTGAATAGAAGAAAAATAACAAAGACAGAAAATTGGACCTGTGCAGATTATTTTGGAGAAACAAAAATTGTCACATGCATGGCCTTATCCAAGATTGTATGACCTCTCTTTCAAACAGCTTTAGATGCGAAGTCTGGACAGAGGGGATGAGCCCAAAGGCAGAAGGTTGCTGGGGAAAGACTGGGTGAGATCAGTTAGCATCATGGGAGGACCCGGAGCTGTGTGGAATGCAACAGGGTCTGAGCTGAGCTGCTGTAGTGGACTCCAGTCAGGACCTATGTCAGGAGCGCTTCCATCAGGGGCTGGATCCAGAGGCAGGAAACCCAGTCCCCAGGGCGGAACCTCCAGTGGATTTTGCTGGGGCTTCCCCAGCTCTTTGTCCCCCACTTGGCTCTAAGCAGAGCTTCCTGTCTGTAGAGGGGTGCCACAGCCCTCCTCCCTGCCAGAGGAGCAGGCAGTCTCCAGGTTGCCCAGCACAAGTTCCTGGCTTGCCCTTGGTCACTGCTGCTCTTTGTTCCCTGAAAGCCACCCCGCTCCGCCCTGCTGAAGGTCAGAACTCTCTCCCCAGTAAAGGATGCCCCCTCCAACAGGGTCTGCTTTCCTGCCTGCTGTAGACAGTTCCGCCCCTGAGCTTTCTTAGGGTTAATGGCTCTTTTCAAACTCCCTATGGTAGTCTTGATCTTCAAGATGGACAGCCGCCTCAGCCAGTGACTCGATCCCCTCCCCATGACCCCAGAAGGAGACTCCTGGGGGAAGGAATGCTCCGGAAGCACCAGCCACCCGCTTCCCTGACCCAACCCTAGGATAAGAACCTGGTACTTCCTCTGTTGACAAAGCATCCTTTACCTTCCTGTGGTGGATTAAAAATGGTGATCAATTCAACACCAGCTGAACTGAATCAGCATGGTGCTGGCGGGGAGGGGCACCTGAGGATTGTTCCCAGAATAAAAGGCAAACTGGAGAAGAAGTTGGTGTTGCTTGGTGCTGTTGGTTCTCCTGTTGCCATGGGTTCTCCCGGAAGAGATTCTCAAGCTTCTTTCCTGACATGAACTCAGCTGTTATCATCAGAGGAGCTTGCGGCCTTTTTGCTGAGGATGGCTGTGGAGTACTTTTCAGGGGAGCTCTGGTTCTTAGTTCAGTGTTGCTTCCTGGCCCCAGTGCAAATCCCTCAGGCTGCTGGCACGGATCCTTCATCCTGCTGGCACAGACTTTCTAGCTTCCACCGCTGACCTTGGGGCCTTCCCAGCTCAGATCTGTGAAACAGATTTGCATGAGCATTGTTGTGGGCTGTAGGTCTTCGGCTGAACTCATGCAGGTTTTTGCCATCGGATCCAGGCCTTTGGCTGGATTTTCTAGATCTTTGGTGTGTGGATAGATTTCCTGCACATTTGTTGTATTTGACTCCTTGTTTGACCATTATAAATACTACTATAAATTATGTGTCTTGTAAATAATTGTTTTCCTTATAATCCCTGACTACAATCCTTCCTTTTAGTGAGCTGGTGCCTACATTTTTCCTGTGCAATTTATTTAATTTTAATATTGTAAATAATACCTTACAATTTTATGATCTCTTTCATCTTCAGTCCTCAAGGCATTTTCTCACTATTAATAGATATGAACAGCCCCAAGGGTTTGCTGCCAATGGGCCCATTTCCTTGCAGTGTAAATGTGTAACAGAGTCACCTCACTAGCCACTAGAGTAGAACATGAAAAAGGGGAGAAGAAGAAGAGGAAAAAGGAGGAAGAGAGAAGAAGAAGGAGAAGATGAAGATGAAGAAGTACAATGTGATGATAATGATGTTTGCAGTACTAAGAATTGAATCCAGGGCCTTTACAACAAGCTACATCTCCAACCATTTGTTTTTTACATTGAGATATGGTCTTACTAGGTTGTTAAGTTGCCCAGGCTGGGTTTGAACTTGCAATCTTTCTGCCTCAGGCTCCAAGAATGTTAGGATTATAGGAGTGCACCACCACCTGGCGATGATGATGATGATGATGATTTTTGTCTTAGATTATTTTAAAAACATTTTTCTTTATGGAGTACTTTAAACATGTACAAAAGTCTGGAAAATAGCATAATAAACTTCAATTTTTCTATCATCTGCCTATCAACTCATGGTCCAGCTTATTTTCCCCATTTCTACCCCACCAGGTCATT
Organism: Dasyprocta punctata; assembly: GCA_004363535.1. NCBI lineage: Eukaryota > Metazoa > Chordata > Mammalia > Rodentia > Dasyproctidae > Dasyprocta > Dasyprocta punctata. The sequence goes on from RJWM01039682.1 coordinate 7,048, forward strand.
TTGGTGTAAATCTTGAGTATCACACATTTTCATTCAAAAAATTATGATCCCAAAATATGAGGACTCTTTAAAAATTTCATGACAGCGGTATCCAACCATGATAAAAAAATTTGCTTATATTAAATAGTCTATTTGAAAATTTCCAATTGTTTTAAAAATATCATACATTTAAAAATGTGTGTTGTTGAATCAAGATCTAAATATGGCCACATACTGTGGTTGGCTGATATGTCTTTTTATTTCTTTTAAATTTGTGGAATGGGTCTCTCTTGTAACTTCTTTGGTGAAGGAATCGCCTTTGGCCTTGGAGAGCTCCCTTGACTTTTTCTGATCACACACTCATAAATCACTTGGCATATTCCTCTTGCCTCTGCATTTCGGGTGAATTGGTCGTTGGGCCTGGAAGCTTAATCAGAGTGGGGTTTGATTTTTAGGGGGCAAGGTATTTTCATAGGTGGTTGTGTGGAGTTTTCTTCCACCAGGAATCAGATAATGGCTCAATGTCTTTCTTTTTGTGATGTTTAGTGGTTGTTGATGATCTATGTCTGGAGTCATTAACTCATCATGGCTTTTATCATTACCGATTAATGGGAATATGTCTACAAAGAGAAACTTGTCTTCATCTGCTATTTGGTTATTGGTCCAGGTATCGGAATGTGGAATGGGAAGAAAAATGCTTAATTTTGTTTATTTAACAATTTTCAAAATAGAGAGTTGGGAAGCTGGACTGTTTCCTACTCAAGGTCCCGGAAGTATACTATTATATTAGAGGCTCTGAGGAGTCCTGCAGAAATGCATATGCTGATCTTTCTTGAAATCAATTTTCTCCAACGCGCTTGACTATGTAAAATCACTCCCTAATTTTTTTTGCCCCGTACCTATTAACTTGGGACCATGAACATTCTATGAACCGTAATTTTAGAGATCGACGTGGTTCTTTCTTTTCGCTGATGAGTAGAACCGGGCCCAGAGAGGTGAGGTGAGTTGCTCAGGAGTCATAGAGCGAGCTGTGGGAGGCCAGGCAAATCAGAGGGGGAGGCAGCCTTGGGGATGAGATAGATTTGGAGTCATATCCCTGGCCACAGTTTTCTGACTGTGGGATTATGGACAATCTTCTCATTTTTTGGTAAGCCTCAGTTTTCTTATTTTTAAAATGGGCAATACCATTCCTGCAATACAGACTTATCGCATGTTAAATGCGAGGTGGAGATCAGGTTTAGAGAACAAGTTGGAAGCTCAGGTATTGGAATGTGGATAAGATGGCACCAGACTGACTGTGAATGACTGAAAACTCATTTGGGGTTTGGGTTCTTTCGGAATTGATGCTAGATTAGAACCTGGAACAGCAAATGCTGCTTTAGAAGGAGGAAGCGGAGGACAGAGGCTGGGACCTGTTCAATGAGAAGAGGAAGCCACGCCCAGCTCCTGCTCCTGGACTGGGGCAGGGGAGGTTGGCGACGGGGGAGCAGTCAGACCCAGCAGTGAAGATCCTGGGGGGGGCAAACATTGTCCATCTTCCTTTCTGTGTTGATAAAAATTTGGGATGTCTTAAAGTCTGAGTAGTGACTACGCATTGTTGCTTCGAGTCTGAGTAGTGACTTAGGCGTTGTTGCTTAGAGTCTGAGTAGTGACTTATGCGTTGTTGCTTATATATCACCAGGTCCCGTGTCTTCCAGGCTTTGGAAAATACAGGGAGCCCTTCTGGGGTGTTGGGCTATAGCATCGGATGCTGCCGTGCTACAGCAAACTGCTGTTCCTGTCCACTGGCTGGCGTTCCCTCGTTTAGAAAACTCACGCCTCCCGCACACCATGGGCACTACTCAGGGTCAGCCCCTCAGTTAGACGCTCCCCTGGCTCCACAGTGTGCCCCTCCCTGAAGCACTAGAAGAGACAGCAGAGAAGTTTCCTGTGCGTCTTCCCCAGCCCGGCTGTGAATACCTAAGAGAGGCCGGGAACCTGGACCCGTACTTCTCCTGGTCCCCAGCTGCTGGCCAACACCCCAAGTCAGTGCTGAGAGGTGGGGGACAAGTGAATGAACAATTATGTCCATGTCCAAGACCTATTACCTTCTCCATATTGAATCCCTAGAGACCATTTTTCCTTTTTTCACAGAGGAGGTCACCGTTGGTATTTTACCGAGGAGGGGGAGGAGCCTAGTCTCAGTGGGACCCACCAGAATTGGGTCTATCTGATTGAGTGTCAGCCTTCTTATCATCTGGGTGCCCTGGACAGACAGATGTGTGTCCCAGAGGCATCTGTAGCTGTGGGTATCAATGTCATGGGCACATTCTTTCATTACCCTTAGGGGTTGTAAGTCTATCATTTATTTTTGAAATCAGCTCCACATCATTCAGAGTGAAATCTGATAAAAGGAAGAGAGTTACCCAAGGGGAGGATAACATTTCACACTGATGGGAAAGTCCCCGACAGCTCAAGTCAAAGGCAGCCCTGAGGAGAACCTCCCAGTGCGTTGTGAACAATGCCAGTGGTAATGGAAAAAACACGGCCTTTGAGGGGCGGGATATTCGCTTAGATGTGTAAATGCCACTGTATTGATTTGGAAAATCTTAATACTGAATCAAGCAGAGCTCAGCTCAAATAATAAATAAGAGTGATAAATTCAGTTCTTTCAAATGTACTTGCTTCTCTGTGCAGGTCTCCATTCAGGATCCCAGTTCAGCTGTCCCGCAGCCACTGGTCACACCATGGGCACCTCCAGCAGCCTTTCCTGGCATTGTTCTGGATGTCATTGATGTTAAGCAAACGGGGAAGGAAATGTACTTCAGAACTCACAAAGCTAAGGGGATCTGATTTAAAGTTCATGGCTTTCAAACCTGGGCAGAGAAATGTATGCCTTTTAACTACATAACTAGGTATTTGAGGATGGAGTTACTGCTTTTGGATGTGTTCTTTCCATTTAACGGGGAAATGCTTTTTAATTGATGTTTTTAAAACTCGCTTTGCTGCATGAAGTGGCTCCTTGCCATGCAGTTTTGGTTCAATGCTTTCCTACACTGTAGTGAGAAAGAATGTGCAAATAATACCCTAGAAAAGCCAGAAATCTCATTAACCGAGTCTTTTTAATTCAGCGAATATTTATTAAACACTGTGTATAAGGAGTTAGGTATGACAAGAGGAGCAAGACAATATCCATGACCTGGGGTCACTTGCAATCTGGTGACAAAATTGACAGATGCACACATGAATGTCAGAAAGCAACGCTGAAAGTAAAAGAAAAGTGCACAGCATGCTGGGAGAAGACTGCATAGCACAGGGGACATTTTATTACATCTTAAAGGACAGATAGAATCTTCACTGAACTAGAATTGGAGGGGAATGGGTCATCCAGATGGAAAACAGAATAAATTAAGACCCAGAAAATGTGGGGAATCATGGTGAAATGTTGCCTAACTGGTCTCCCTGATTGAGTGGGAAATGGAGGCATAGATCACTGAGGAAGAACAGGAAAGACTAGATGCTGAAGCTAGTCTTGCTTCTTGCTAAGAGGGATTTCACATCCTTTGGTGTCCTATAAAAATTATTCTCATGAACCTATTTTTACTAAAGTGCCTGAACACCGGAAGTCTTAAATAACCACTCTTCCTGTATAGATTTACATCTTGCAAGGAAAAACTAAACCACAATGACTAGGGCTGAGGGTGTCGCTCTGTGGGAAAGCAGTTGCCTAGAGAGCACGGATGAAACTCTGCGTTTGATCCTTAGCATTGCAAAAAACAAAAAATCAGCAGGAAACAAACAAACAAACCTAACACAGTGATTTATCTAATTCTCTTACAATGAAATTTTATGCTTTGAGTAAGGAACATATTTTTGACCAAGGCAAATGACTGGGGCCCACGAGGTCACAGCAGGAAGGGGAACATCAAGGATGGCGTGGGGCTCAGGTGTGTGTGTGGGCAACAGGGAGGGAGGCTGTTGAAGGCCTGAGGAGGAGGATGACGCTGCTTCCGGTCTTGGTTTTCTCCAGTGAGTTTCATTTCTAGCTGTTCCCTTTACTCCTGTGCCACTCCCCGACTTTTATCTCCTCCCCGCTCCCTCTCAATGTAACTCCACCTGCTTTTATTTTTTTTTCTTTTTTTAAGATCCAATACCACTGTACATACACCATCTGGCTTGGCGTTATAATTTGGCAAAATTCAATAATGTGAAATTGAATCCTCTTTTATAGCTCCCTTCCCTGCCTCTTCCTTCTGTTATTAATCTACTTATGGTTCTGTGATGGGCTCACACCGAGGTAGCCTGTTGAAGGAGCCATAAAATGATGGAAGATGCTAGATTACAAATAAATGCACAGACCCTGAAAAAATACCTGGGTCTAATTGGGTAAGGGAAGTTCAGAAAAGACCAGAAAAACATCTGTCCATTATGATGGGGTTATTTGGCATCAAAGTACATCATATACCTGGTATCTCCAGGCATAAACTATCCACCGAAGTACATTCCCAAGATTGCTGAAGTTTCTCATGTCAGGGATTAACGCTAATTAACACTTTCCTAGTTCTTCAAACTAAAACATTGCCTCTTCTCTTGCCATCATTCTATTCCAAAGCATTACAGAGAGAATACAAGAACAATCCAAAAGCACGTTTCTGTTTATTTTCTATTGCTGTGGCTGCTGCTGCTGCTGAAGATTAAACCCAGGGCCTCCTGCATGTTAGCCAAGCTCCCCACCGCTGAGCTATAATCCAAGCTGGCTGGTTGCTTTTTGAAACAAAAGCAAACTTACAGAAAAGGTGTAAGCACTGTACAACTGACTCGTTTTCTGGAACCGTTTGACAATGAATCATTGACAGAATGTTTCACCATTCTCTTGGTACTTGTTATGAGCTGAATTTTATACTTTCAAAATTCATTTGGTGAACTCCTAACTTCTGTACCTCTGAATGTGAGTGCATTTGTAGCTTGGGTCTTTTTTTTGTTTGTTTGTTTGTTTGTTTGAGACAAGATCTCACTATGCAGTTCAGGCTGGCCTTGAGCTCACTTTGTAGCCTACGCTGGCCTCAAACTCGCAACGCTCCTTCTGCCTCAGCCTCCCGAGTGCTGAGATTACAGGCATGAGCCACCACACTGGCTAGCTTGGGTATTTAAGGAACAGTGATTAAGTTACAATGGAGCCATGGAGTGGACCCTAATCCAATGTGGGTGGTGTCGTTATCAAACCAGGAGATCAGGCTGTAGGCACCTGCAGAGGAAGACGATGTGAAGACACAGGGAGAAAATGGCCAGCTGCTAGCCAAGGAGGAAGGTCTGGGGAGAACCCAAGCCCGCCAGCACCTTGCACTTGGACTCGTAGACTCTGGAATTGTGAGCAAGCACATTCCTTTGTTGAAGTCACTTGGTATGTGATACCTTGTTCCAGCCCGTTAACCCATACCATGCTTCAGTGGCCATTTCCTATAAATGAGGACATTTTCCTAGATATGCAACACTACAAGCATCCAAAACAGGAAATTAATACTTTACCACCATTTAGTTCTAATATTTCGACCAGATCTCACCAGTCATCCCTTAACCAAGTCTTCCAGTTGGTTATTATGGCTCTCCAATCCAGAAGAGTTCCCCAGTCTTCCTTTAATGTTTGTGACTAACACTTAAAGGTTACAGGGCAATTATGTCATGGAGGGTCCCTCATTTTCATTTATTTCATTTAAGGTTCTGACTTTCCTCTACTCTAGCAACAATGCTACTTGATTTGCATTTTTCCCCTTCCCAAATGATGTCTGCTTAAGTCACTTGATTAACATATATCTGCCAAAATTTTCCTTTGTAAATGTTTTTGTGAATATTTTTATAACTGTGAAAATGTCCTATTCCTTATCAAAATTTTAAAATTATTTATGTATTTCAATGTAGACCCATGACTTCCTATTGTTAAATTAAATTTGGCCTAAAGCTAGCTCACTACTTCAAGTTCCTACCTAGTGAACTGTGACTTAACTTAGTAGTTAAACGACCTGCAACATAGTAAAAATATATCCTTCTAATGAGCAGTTGAGTCTTGGCCAGTCACAGCACTGAGCTTCAGCCAATCACAAGCTTCCAGCTGGTCAGACTGCAGTACGTCCATATAAGGCCACGTTACACCATGAAAAAGTTAGGCAAATGTGGAGCTGTAGCCACTAAGCTGTTTCTATAGCTTCCTTCCTTTCCTGTCTGTAAATGCTGCCCACCCCGGATGCCGAATGGTGCCCTCTGGACATTCTGCTGACTCTGAGTGCAATCTCTGATTCATGAATCCTTCTTTGCTCAAAGGAACTCTGCTAAATTGAATTTGTCCAAAGTGCCTTTTTGAAACAAAACAAAACATTATTGCTAGGCATGCATCGTGGTGCATGCCTACAGTCCTAGCACTCTGGGAGGTGGAGGCAGGAGGATCACGAGTTCAAACCCAGCCTGGGCAACTTAGTGGAGACCTTGTCTAACAATGAAAAGTAATGCTGGGTATGGTGGTACAACTGTGATCCCAGCACTTGGGAGACAGCCAGGAGGGTTGCCATGAATTTGAGGCCAGCCTGGGCTACACTGTGAGTTCAGGGCAGCCCAAACTATACAGCAAGACTCTGTCTCAAAAAAATAAAATAAAATAAAATAAATAAAAATAAATAAATAAATAAATAAATAAAACCAATGAAAACAAAAAATAAAAAGAGTGAGAATGTAGCTTGGTGTAAAAGTCTTGGGTTCAAGCCTCAGTAACAAACAAACAAACACGACCCCAAAACAACAACACAAAAACCCCACGGTTGTTATTAATGGTTTATAACCTGTTAGGCAATATTACTTTATTTTATTTATTTTTTGCCTTGGTTTTGATTTTTTGAGGCAGTTTTCCTGGCCTTGAACTCACTATGTAGCCCAGGCTGGCCTTGAACTTGGAATGATCCTCCTGCCTCAGCCTCCCAAGTGCTGGGAGTATAAGTGTGTGTTGCCATGACTGGTCAGGGAGTATTATTTAATTTGATGCTTAAATTGTCTCTGATTTAGAAGATGGTGACGTCTAACAAGGAGTTGAGCCTCAGGGTGGCCTCTGCCTTCCTGGAATGTGTGCTGGCATTCTCCAAGTCCTCTCCAACAGGAGGCGCCACACTTGTAATTCTTCACCACTGTCCTCCAATCAGCCCTGTCCCCAAAGAGCTCTGGTTGCTTTGCACGTTGCCTGGAAGCCAAAATCCAGGAAACAGGTATGCTCGCTACCGTGAAAGGACTGCTACCCCAGGTCTGCTCAGAGCACAAAGCTAAAGAACATGTTACTCCCACAGACACACATCCACGTTTGTTCTGTATGCATGCATATATGTAATCTATCTACCTACCTACTTCCTTATATCAAAACCGTAAATTTACTCTGATACCTTCCAGGCCAGCCTATGACAGGGCCTTGACATCCTATTCTGGCTGCTCATTGGCCCCTGGAAGGACTCTTCTTACCCTGCTCAGGGCCCGATTCTCCATCATGTGGATATCCTTGTTTTAGTTTCAATCCATGATGTCCCTGATAGCCTCATGTTTTTAGAGGTGGGGCATTTTGAAAGTGATTTGATTGCAGGCTGCTTTGCCCATTAATGGACTCATCCACTGGGGCCCAGTTGGAGGTGGACTGGAGGTGTGAACCAGAAGGACATGTTCTTTTTCCATGCTCCTCTGTCTTTCTCATTTTCCCTACTTCCTGTTTGCCATGGGGTGAGTGCCTTTCCCCCTCTACCAACCCCCTCTACCATCCTCTTCTTGCCTTGGAGTCTGCTGACCATGGATTGAACCCATGAGCAAAACGAACTTCTCCTCCTTAGGTTATGGGTGTCACGTATTTTTGTCGCAATGACAGTGAAAGTGACTGAGACAACCCTCTTCTCCTTACTTCACTACCAGGCTCTAACAACTCATGGGAGGAATCTTTCCTGTTCAGATGCCTCCTCCTTTGCTTAGGTTCTGTCACTGTGACAGATGTTTGCCATTGGGTGAGCGCCTTTCCCCAAGGTAGAAACAAATATGTTTTGATCTTTATCTCTTGCTCCTGGCATGGACCTTCTAAACCCTTTGTAACTTTATGAGTGATGAGAAAGCAATGTTGACGATACCTGAGTTAATAAGATGAGGCTTGGATGATGCACTTCCAGAGGAATCCACCACAGAAACCAATCATGTGATTGGAGGACTGGAATTTTCAATCCACTCACCCCTGCCCTCAAGCTCCAGGGAGGAGAAAAGGGCTGGAGATTGAGTTCAAAATCACTGGCCAGTGATTTAATCAGTCAGGCCTGTGCAGTGAAACCTCCATAAAAATCTTAAACTGTGGGATCTGGGGAACTTCTGGGTTGCTGACCACTTGGTGATGTGGGGAGGGTGACACCCTTGGAAAGGCTGTGGACACTCTGCACCTCTCCTCTCACCTGGCCCTATATATCTCTTCCATGTGGCTCTTTCTTAGTTGTGACCTTGTAATATACTAGAAATAGTAAGCAAAATACTTCCTTGAGTTCTGAGAGCTGTAACAAAAAATCACTGAACCCAAGGAGGAGGTCATGAGAGCTGTCACTTGAGAGCCAAACAGGTAAAAATACAGGTATTCACCTGGAACTGAAAGTGGGGACAGCCTTGTGGAATGAGCCTTTAACTTGTGGGGTTTCATGATAACTCCTAGAAAATACAGTCAGAAGTGAAGGACACCCAGTTGGTATCTGCAGAGAACTAGAGAATTGCTTGGTGTAAAAAAGAAGAAGAAAAAAAAAACAACCCAAACCTCCCAAGTACCAAGTCTACATCAGAACAGTTCCTTTACCCCTCCTTTTTGGCACCCTGTGCCAGACAGCTCTTTACACACGTGTGCTTCTCAGCCTGCCGGGACTAAGTTTTGCTTTGGTGTCCCTACCAACCCACCAACTTTTCCCATCTACCTTACCCTGTTCCATCTAATGGTTT
>RJWM01039683.1:0-15956 GCA_004363535.1 Dasyprocta punctata
TGACCCTAGTTCTGTCCCACCTCCTGCCCACCTTGTGATTTCCCATTTTTCCCCACTTTCGACCCACCTCACCTTGTGGGTTTGCTCTATAAAAATCCCTAGAAAAGGCTGCTGGGTCCTTGGCAACCCACCCGGGACCCCTTCTGTCTCTCTTGGACAGAAGCTTCCTTTCCCCAATAAATATATTCTGCTCTTAACCTCTTAACCCCCGTTGTTCCTAAAATTCACTCTTCACTTTTGGAGAACACGAACTCGTAGCGGACATGTCACAGGTTGGGAGTTTCTTTCCCCTACGTCAGGAGGGCGCGGTGCCCTCCTAGCTCTGGCCTCTGCCCGCTCTGGCTAGCAGGTCCGTCTCTGTCTCACACTTCAGGGGCAGGCAAGAAGCCACCTGCCCGCCTTGGTAGCACTTCTCAGGCTACGCCAGTGGAGGGACGGAGGGAGGCCCAGCTGCAGGGGTGGACGGAGGAGGCGGAGGCCCAGGTGGCTGCAGCTGCTGGACACCAGGCGGAGAGGCGATTCGGAATGAGAGCCACTGGCCTGGGAGAAGGTGGGAGAGCCAGGGAGGGGTCTGAGGCCGCGCCCCATGGCTGAACTACCCACGCACCAGGGCTCCTTTGCTGGCCCCTCGCTCCCGCTGAAGGCCTGGCTTTCTCCTGGCAGGGCTGCCCACCGCTGCCCACTCTCAGCCCATCCAACATGACCAAGAGCAGTCAGTGCCCAAGACAGACAGGTGCTGCAGTGTGAGGGAAGCTGCTAGCAGGAGGCATTGTGCTGGGGGTGCTCTGGGGAGCCCTGAGATTAGGGGTGTGAATGGAGGAGGCTGGAGGAGGTGCAGCCAAGGAGGGGCAGAGCTGGGCGAGGAGCAAGCACAGAAGGACAGAGGGGCTGAGGCCCTAGACGGGGTCTGAGGAGCTTCCGAGGGGAGACAGGACCTACACCGTCCTCTCCGCGGAGCGCCACGTCTCAGACAAGCCAGTAAGAGGGGGAAGGGATGCATTAGGCAGAATTTTTTTCCATTCTTTTTCTCCTCCTCCTCCTCCTCCTTCTCCTCCTCCTCCTCCTCCTCCTCCTCCTCCTCCTTCTTCCTCTTCCTCTTCTTCTTCTTCTTTGTACCAGGGATCAAACTCAAGACCTTGCACTTGCCAGGCAGGCACTCATGCCACTGGGCTATATCCCAGGCCCTAGACAGAAATGTAAAAGCACACACTTTAAGAAGTAGAGTATGGCCCCTCAAAACAGAGAGGAGGGCTGGGGATTCAGCTCAGTGGCTCGAGCGCTTGCCCAGGAAGTGTGAGGTCATGAGCTCAATCCCAGTACCAAAACGACCCAGAGAGAAGACCCGCATAGTCCAGGGCTGGGGGTGTTTACGGGAGGCCTGAGAGTGGAAAGGCTGCGGCTCTTCCGGGGGGGCCCGGGTGACCGCAGTGATCTGACAGAAGCCTATTTTGAGGGTGAAAAGAGGCGATCGGGTGATCCTGACCTGCTCACAGGTGACACAGCCTCATTTGCAAGTAAACAAGGAATGCTGCACGCCTGTTGGGGGTAAAAGGGGGTCACCCAGGCTTATTGTTGTGTCTTGGGAGAAGAGAAAAAACCTTAAGCTGAGCTTGCATCTTGAAGCTGTCACTTTTATTTTCAAGATTACAATTTTCATCGTCCCCCTTTTACCTAACTTTATTTTTCCTATCCCACTTCGTGGGGGCTCCGCCCCACCCCTGGCTCTGCACAGACGACACAGGGTCCTATTCCCAGAGCGCGGCAGGGCCCCAGGGGAGGGTCTCCCAGCGGGCCGCGCCCTCCCTGAGGGTCAGTGGGGCCTGCACTCAAGTGCACCCTTGGCCGCAGTCAGGGCGGTGCAGGGCGGGGCAGGTGGGGGCCCTCCCGGGAGAGAAGTCCCTCCCTCCTCGCTTTCCCAGTGTGTTCCGCAGAGCGGCCTCTGAGCAGCGCCCACACTAGCGACACCGCAGACTGCGAGGACCGAGGACCGGTGCCCCCAGCCCTCCCCTGCCCTAGGTGGTCCTGGCAAGGGGTCTTTAATCACCAAGGCCCAGGGCAAAGGCATTTTCTTTTTGAGATTTGCTCTTCTGAAGCAGACAACGAACAGCACATCTGACACAGATGGGCAGAGAGTCCATCTGTCAATTCGCCAAAAAAAACAGTGTCTGTCTGCTGTCACCCTGGGAAGCAGAAGGTTTATGCCTCGTGTGAATGGAGCGGCGGGCAGCTAACACTGCAGGCCCGGGGTGACCACACTGGCCTTCCCTTAGCATGGAGAGACGCGAAGGATGCCCCTGGGCTCTGGGGACTGCACGCTCTCCTGGATGGCCAGGTGTCCTACCACATGGCTGGCACGGGACTGGCAGCCACAAGACCCCTCATCACACCCCTACTGGCTGTGCCGACCTGCCCGGCGCCTTCCGACTTGTGGCTTCCCAAGCTGACCTCAGGTCCAGAGGAGGCTCGGCTCTCACCCTTTCCCCTGACCTTCTGAGCTTCTCAGAGGAAAGCTGAGAACACCCTCCTCCCTCAGCAGCCAGAGGTCCCCGTTGCTTAGGAATAAACAGGAAGCAAGTCTCCATTTTCTAGTAACTTGATTCGAGTTCCAAAAAGTGGTTCTTCTCCGACCCGCTTCCCAGGGAGCCAACGCCTGTTCAAGGTACAGCATGCAGTGGGTCCCCAAGAATCTTTAAGGGGCACAGGGAAAGGAATGTTTTCTTTTATGAGTATTTTTTGTTGAATAGGGACACTGACATCATCTATGTGGAGACCAAGGAATTTTTGCCCCCGTCTGATCTAGGGGGGCCAAGGGAACTGTATTTTTATTTTTTATTTTTTAGGATGTAGAAGTGGGCTTTGGTCTTTGACTCAGGCCTCCACGGGTAGTTTAACAACTGTTAAATAAGAAAAAACAAATTTGACTAAGAGATGAAGTGCGTGTGGTTTAAGTGTAAGGCTATGAGAAGCCTCCATAAACGCTGTCGACCTCTGGGGCCAGGTGAACAAAGGCGCGTGTTTTTATTCAGTTTGTTGGAAGACGCAAGTTGGAGTCAGAACCACACAGTGTGAAAAGCCTGTGTCTCAAGACAGAGATCACTTCTAACAGGAAACAAGGGTGAGCTCCGGCCAGTGAGAGGACAGCAGCCCAGCTCCCCGAGACGCAGGGAGGGAGCCTATTTTTAGGGTTGGATTTTTTTTTAAAGAGGGAACAAAGTGGTTTATTTATCTAGCTCAGCAGGTTGGTTTGACTTTGTTTTGTAGAGAAGCTGGAGGACATCCACTGGTTTGCCAGTGCATGAGGTCTGTCCGTTGGGTTTGGGGCATCTCAGGCGGCTCCGGTTTTATCCTGGAGAAGTGAATGTAAAAATTGGGAACCAGGGTCTGTGGGACCAGAAAAGATGGCAGCCTGGAAATGGAGGACAGAGAACCGGTCCGCGTCCCTTGGGCTCCGTTTGAAGAGGTGTATAGATTTGTCACGGAGCACAGAGGCACCGCTACCTCATTGATGATTTGCAAATCTTGTACAAGGTGATTTTTTGGATGGGTTTAATATAGGAAAAATATAACTCTTGATCTGTCAGATGTCTGACATGCTGAGGAAAGAAGTCCTGAGTCAAAGGAAGAGCTTAGGAGGGGTTGGTTGGGATCAGCAGAAGGCTCTTGGATTTCCAGGAGGGGATCCTGAGTAGGTGGCCCTGAGGCCCTTTGTCGGGGCCACTTATACAGCAAAAGTCCCAGCCTGGGTACGCTACAGTCAACCCGCAGGATTACAGGTACAGCCACTGAGTTGACACTGATCCAGTAGGGAAACGAGTCACGTAGCGAGGTTACCCGCAAAGCGCAGAGGGACTTGGGGGAGGGGAGGGCACAGGTCCCAATGCTCTGGCCACCCAGCTGCGGATGAGGCGGTGCCAGTTACAGCAGAATCTCAGGTTGCTGTTTGTCTCGAGGGAGGCCTGCAGGCCGGGCTATTGCGACTCCAGCCTGAGGCCTGGTTCTCTTTAGATTCATCTCAGCCACAATCCCGATGTCTTTACTCTTCACTGACTTCCCTGTGGGCTCAGTCCCTCTCTGACTGTGTGTTAATTTCTGGCTAACTCAGTCGCCTATAATATCTTGACTATTGGTTAAATGAGTGTATTGCGTGGGGACTGACGTGGCAAGAGCGGCCTTGAGGCCTAAAATGTATTAATGATGGGCATTAGCCTGTCTAGCTTTTCCTTCTGAGGAGGGGCTGTCTTCTGTGAGGGGTGGAGTTGGGTCTTTTAGCTGCATGACCACTGGAGTGGCCTTGACAGCCCCTCGCCGGGGCACCATCATCCCACGCTTGGGGATCAGCGCCCAGCAGAGGACTGGGCCCGTGGGGGCTCAGGCTGCTGGGTTTCCACCTGCCAGGACAGGGGTCCCCAGAGGTCTGGATGACAGAGTGCCCCTGAGTCAGAAAAGTATGCTTTGGTATGATCAGGAAGGTGGCTTGGAAAAGAGAATTTCTCAATCAGAAGTTTAGAATGGAGGGGGAAAGAAAACTGACCAGCTAACTCTAAGGCTCACACACTGGAGAACAGAACGGCATGCACCCCAGTAAGGGGTTAGACTGAGCAAGACGCCCTGACACCAAGAAGGCCAGCCCGCTGTGTTCGGGGCTGCGCAGGCTCCTGCCTGGCCCGAGGATGCGTCTCTGTGGGTTCACGCACGCCTCACGCCTCCTTGGCAACGTGGGTCACGTCTGGGCATTTTCTTCTGGGCCCCGCGGTGGCGGGTGGCTTTGTCTCCTTTGGGAATGAAGTCTCTCTTCTAATGGCACGATCGTTTTGTGTTTAGATAGCCAGCAGGGACTCTGGCTGTCGAGGGCGTTTTTGGTCCAGTGCCCTAATCATACTTGAAGCTCTCAGATTTGTCTTTATCGCTCTTTGGGTTTCCTCAGTTTTTCTTGGTGCCATGGGTTTTATAATGATCCTTGTGCACTGGGGCCAGCATGGCTGTAGCCTGCCTTTTGAGAAAACGTTCATTTGTTTTTTATTTTGTCACAGCTGTTAAAGGCCATGTAAGCCACATCAATCAATTGACTTATTCAGGCTTGTGGGCCCTATTGAACATTTTTTTCTTATATTTGGGTTTGACTGGTTAGCAAAATATTGTTTCAGGGTAACTTGGCCCTTTTTAGACTCCAGGTTTAATTGAGTGTGTTTACTGAGTAACTCCACAAGCCTGGGTTGGAAAGGGCTGAGAGTTCTGAGCTCATTATGGTTTATAGGCAGGGCATATCTTTGTGCATATCTGCTAAAATGGCCTGGAGGCCTAACCTCTGCTTGTTTTTTGTTTTTTGTTTTTTTTAATACTCCCAGGATTCTAATTTTATCAGGGCCCCTTATGAGGTCCAAATAATGCACCAGTTGGCTTTATTACTGATCCCCAGGTCAAACTGAAAGCCACTGTCAGGGTATGGAATATGTCAGAAAACTTTTTAGGGTCCTCAGAAAATCTATCCAGTTTTCTTTTATGTTGCTGAATATCCATGACTGAAAAAGAGACCTGAATTTGGAGGGTACCATCAGTGCCTGCACTTGGAGTGGGCAGAATGGTGACAGGCTTAGATGCTGAGTTTTCTGAGTTTGGGGCCTTACGTAGGCAGATCCAGACCTGGTGCGGGCTCGGGAGGCAGTCTTCATCTCCTGGGGGTCCTCACTGTGCGGTGGGTGAGGAGGTAGCCCGTGGGGTGCCGGCCAGAGGAGGTCCTCAGAGTGTCAGCTCTTGAGGTTTGCTGGGTTTTAGGGCAAAGATCAGTCTTCTGGTGGAGGCCCATGAAGGCTTGGACACAAGGGACCTGTGACCGGTTTTCCACCTCTTTTAAGTGGGGAGTCAGGCAGAGTGACAAGCCGTACCCCCTTGATGGATCTGTGGGCAGAAGGAGAAAGAATTAGGTTGTAGGCCTTTTTTTGGGTCAGACCTTTACCCATTTAGCTCTGGGATGTGAACTGGTGAAGCCAAACTCTTCGGGATTAGGTGACAGGGGCCGTTCAGGGCACCCGCTTTCTATAAGGGAACCATACAGGGCACCTGCTTTCTATACAGAAACCTCACGGGGTGCCTGTCCTCTACACGGGAACCTCACAAGGCACCTTCTGGGACTAGTCCAGATCTGTTTCGCCTCAGGGCATGACCTGTAACGCTTAACTCTTTGAGGTTCAGGCACTAGACATCTCTGGCCTTGTGTGGACACCAGCACCACTGTTTCGGACCTTGGATGGCTCCATCTGACCACGAGCTCTCTCCTGGACAGGGGTCCAGAGCTGGGTGCCCTACTGGCTGGACACCTCTAACCAATCATAAAACACACTTGTCTGAGGGAGGGTAGGAAGCACTTTCTCCTGCGAGACCGCAGTGAAACCCTGATAACTTTCCTGCACAGGTGCCTCTTAGGGAGCCCTGCTGACAGGGCGGAGTGATTTGGCAAATGGTCTTTGTTCGCTGCTGGGGCTACGGAGCTTCTGGGCCTCAATAAGTTCTTCTTACTGCAAGCAGGGCAAGTGTGGCTCGCGCACTGGTGAGGAGCTGAGGGAAATCTAACCGGCAGGCGAGGAGGCTGATAGGTGGCAATCTCAGAGCTGGGGAGAGGGCGGGTTTCCAGGGAGAAAGAATAGACTGGGAGGGGCTGTCGCTAGCCTAGTGGAGACGGGCCCAGCTTACAGCACCAGCCTCTGCATAGTCGCCCCTCGTCCCCCGCCCCCCATCCGCCTTTCCCTGTCTCCTGCTCTCCTGGAGTTTTCTAGCTCGTGCCACAAAAGGATTTTGAGTTTTTTGGCCAATGAAAGCCTTATAGTGCCGGGCGTGGTGGCACACGCCTTTAATCCCAGCACTCGGGAGGCTGAGGTAGGAGGAGCGTTGTGCGTTTGAGGCCAGCTTGGGCTACAACTTGAGTGCAAGGCTGGCCTGAGTTACACAGTGAGCTAGGGTCAGGGGTTTGGCTCAGTGGCTTACGTGAGTGCCTGGTAGGTGCAAGGTTGTGAGTTCAATCCCCGGTGCCACAGAAAAAAAAAAAAAAAAAAGAAAAAAAAAGAAAAGAAAAAGCCTTATAGTGAAAAGTCAGTCAGCAACCACAGGTTATACATAATTTTAGACAGAGAAGTAAACTTGAGGCCCCAAATTATGATAATGTTACCGGTACCAGGAGGGATGGAGAGAGGGAGAGTCAGCAGTGCAGAGAGGTCCCGGTCCCTTTGTGGGGAAACCCTGCTTCACAGGGGAGCGTGAACGCGGAACGACCGACCCATCTGTGGGTAAAGGGCACTGCTCAGGCTCGTTGTGGTAAGGGAGACTGAGAAAGAAAAAACAATCTTTTAAAACCGGGCTTGTGTCCTAAAATTATGGTTTTCATTTTAAAGATTCTGATTCTCCTTCTGATCTGTGTTTATTTTTCTGCCCCATCTCAGGACCCAGGACAAGCGCCCCGCTCCGCAGCACCTTCTGTCCCCCAGGACCCGCAGAGAGTTGGGGAGAGCAGACCGGCCAGCGCGAGCGGCTCAGGCAGCGGACCTGGGGGCTCCCCACGCCGTCTCCCCTTGCCTGAGTCTCAGCCCCAGACGGACCACGCTCCGGGCCAGGTGACGTCTGCGGGAGCGTGGGGCGGGTCCCTGTGGCAGCGTCCGTCCACAGGAGCAGGAGACTTGCTGGGACAGGAGATGTCCAGAGGCCACAGGACGCTGTCTCGGTCTGTTCAGGAATTCTGCCGCAGAAATCCATGTCACAGTTCTGGAGGCTGAAGGCCCGAAGTCAAGGTGGTAGGGGGACAGGGACGATACAGGACCCCCAAATAATCCAAGTAATAGAAGGGAGACATTGTAACATCCAGCCTACTGATGTCCCCCACACCGAGGTTGTGTTCCCCACAATCGAAGAATGAATTCTAAGGAACGATGGAGGTTAAGAACTGAAAAGATTTACTGGGGGCAAGAGAAATAAGGAGGCCCCAGAAAACGGGTTACCCACAAGCCCATGTCTCAGGGGAAGCTTTATGGAGTAAATCACAAGGTGGGTACAAGGTGGGAAAAACTATGATCAACCAATACAAGTCTAGTCACTTAGGTAACATTGATCCGATGGGGAAGCAAATCACTAGCAAGCGTGCGAGGACAATCAAGGACTTTTCTTAGAGAGAGTGCGTCAGGGACTCTTCCTGGGCCCCTCCTGTTACGGAACCCAGGAGGTTGAGGAGGTTCAGTCAGAACCCTGTGGACTTCTGACTAAAATCTGCCCTGCAGGGCTTGGGGGTTTTTAAAGGAGTCAGCAGGGAGATACAAAGCAGACACGCGTGTGACTGGAGGGCGGGTGTCGTCGCGGGTGTCAGGGGAGACTGAACATCTCAGGTGACATCGCAGGGCTCTCCGTTACACAGAGCGTGGGTCACACAAAGGAAGAACTGTCCTGGTACATTTTAAGTTACATTGTAAGGCCATCGGTCACACAAGGACAGCAAGGACAGGGGTTTACAGAAAGGAAGGTGTGTCCTGTTATCCGGCCTGCTGGACACGTCTGCTGGGGCTCAGCAGGCATCCTGGGCAGGCTTTCATTTAAAATGTTAATCTTCCCTCTTCACGCCCAGGCGATGGATGCCTGTTTAGAACCCAGATCCTTACTGCTTATCCCCGGGGGAGCACCTAGGTGTGGTACCCCATCTCCTGTCTTGAGGTCTGGCCCCTAATGAATGCCCTTCCACCCAGGGTTGTGACGGCTTCTGTCTTTTGCACTGGCTCCTTTGAGGGCCGAGCCCTGTCTGACCCCCCCATGGTATTCCTGATGAATGTAGCTGTCTAGCTAGCAGCAGTTTAGGTACACATTGGGTTCATATTCGGCCGCTTTCCTCTGTCCGCACCGGGTGGAAGGGGCAGGGTTCTCTGGAGCCTCTTTTGGAAGAGCATGGTTCCCATTCATCAGGTCGCAAGGGCACCAGGCCCCCGTGACCTGGTCACCCCCAAACACCCCACCTTCTTCTAACCCTCACCTTGAGAGACGAATTTGAGGGACAGGGGTCATAGGCAGGAAAAGAGATGAACTAGGAACTGGCTAGGCTTTATTAAAGAACTTCATAGGAAATTTTCCTGAAGGTAACTTTGGCTTCTGCAGTAAGACTCCAGTAAGTAGAAAGACAAAGCTAAAGGCAGAAAAGCCGGCCTGGGAAGGTGCCAGGTAACGCAACGAACGTAAGAACTTAACAGGAAGAGTCCACAAGCGAAAGGGATGTGTCCGGGAAGGCGAAAGGCCAGGAAAAACAGCCCCTCACCCAGCTCTGATAAAATGCAAAGGGGACCAGGGGCAGCCACGTAAGGGCTCTTGTTTAGTACACGAAAGACACACACGGCCACACACATCTACTGTGCATCCTCACTTTCCCCTCACTGTGCCTGTGCCAGATACGCACACGGCCCCGGATGTCATGTCTAATTCCAGGCTGCCCTCCTGCGAGCACCAGCCCACTCACCATCACACAGGGCAGAAGGAGATCGCCTGGCCGGGAAGGGTGTAGACAGAGGCGCTCAGGTTAGGCTCAGAGAGCCAATCAGACGGGGACAACTTGCCGGCACCCACACGCGGAGGGGAGAAACCTCTCTCCTAAGTGAGAAGGGGCCCGGGACAGACTCCCGTGGGCATCCACTTCCGATGCCCCAGTCCCCCAGAGGAGCTGTCTGTCTTTGTTCTTCATTGCTTTCCAAATAAACCAACTTCCTTTGTTTTAAACTCTGCCTCTTTAATTCATTATGGCAGCTGAGAGTTTGTGACTCTGGCAGTTCCGTGTTCCACATGAGGAGCCGGGCGTTGTGCGCCCTGCCACAACGGATTCACCGCAGGGACCTTCTTTGGGGCTGGGGCACACGACCCCTGGCAACCTGTATCCTCCTGGGCCCTGCCTGCCCTGGGGTCCTCCTGGTCCCCTGGGGCCATTCTGCTGGGCCCGGTTGGGTCCCTGGACTCTTTCCTCCTGAGCCCTCTTTCTCTCTTCCCCCCAGGGTGTCCAAAGACAGTCGTCCATGAATTGATGCGGCAGGGCCATCATTTACTCGTGTAGATGAGGAAGCTTGAGACTGTGGGACAGGACGGAGAGGGAGGAGACACATGTCTCCTCTCTGGAGACACTACGGGAGAAACTACGTCTGATGAGTGAAAATCCAGCCCCAGGAGTTGGGACCAGGGCCTGGGAGAAGAGAACAGACATGGCTGGGTGGGGTCAGACTCAGGAAGGGCCCCTGAGCGGGCCGGGGTGCGGGGCGTGTTGCTTCCTTGCTATTTAGGGTGCCAGGTGAGGGCTGTGGGTGCAGTTCGATGGTGGTCTGCTTGCCTAGCACGCATGAGGTCCTGAGTTCAATGCCCAGACTGAGAAAGAAGGAAAGAGAGAGAGAGAGGGAGGGAGGGAAAGAAAGAAAGGAAAGAAAGAACGAATGAATGAAACAGAAAGAAACGAAAGGAAGGCAGGCAGGCTGGTTCCAGGTGTCTCTCCCGGCAGCAGGCTGAGCTGGCATTGCAGTTGACCTGCAACGACCTTGCCCACTGGACCACACAGGCCCGAAGCCCGGCCTGCTCCCGCCCCGCCTGGCCTCGGCCTCCACATCACAGATTTGACCCTGTGGGTGCGGCCTCAGGACTTCTCCAAGGGCCTGGACAGGGAGCTGGCATGCTTAATTTTTGTACTTTTTATTTTTACCCCAGAGGACAGACTGCATTGAGGAAAATATGGGTAATTGTGTGTAAAAATTTCTCTAAAAATAACACACAGGTGCTACGCCACAGTCTGCCTCTTCCCATGCTTGCTAGATAAAGAAATGAAGGCTGCTCCTCGGGGTCTGGACGCCGCACCCCTGTCCCCAGCTCATTCTGCTCCACTGCTCCCCACCACGGGGCTGGCCTGGTGGGTGGGGGCCTGGGATTGGGGAGTGCAGTGCACACCCCCCAGCCGTCCGCCCACCATAGGGGGAAGCAGCTGTGATGAGCTGTTCACCACAGGCTTAATACTCTGCATATTTCAGGTAATGGGTTCTGCAAGTTACTTAAAATATGATTGTGCTTATGGTCCATAAATGTTGTTTATGACCGCCTGGCTTGTTAAATAGCCGGAGCCCCTGGGGAGCAAATCAGACAAGCTCCAACGCCGCGTGACCGGGCCAAGTCCTTACCCTCACGGCGCCTGCCCATTACGGGCTGGGCAGGCACAGGGCGCAGGCGAGGGACACTCTGGGAGGCCAGGCTCTTCCCGAGGTGGGGTCTGGACGCGCCTGCCTCCCCCACCGTGATCACGGCCAGGGCTTTATTGGAGGCATGGCTGATGGCCCACAGGATGCCGCAGGCGGGGACACATCCCCCGGCCGGAGGACCCCGTCACCAACCCCAGGCAGCCCAGGCCCCGTGTGGCCCGAGGCTGGCAAACGAAGACACACACAGGCCACCTGCCGGAACCCGTGAGGCCGGCGCTGTCCCCGGCTCGCCGTCCGACAGCGCTCTGTTCCTCTCTGTGGTGTTTCTGGCCAGGGCTGGGCAGCCGGCTCGCTGCTGGCCCCGAGAGCCCAGTCTACTGGCTGGAAACTTCCACCTCTCCTCGACTCCCGCTGGGCCAGAAGGGCACACGAGCGACTGCGTGCGGGAGGGTCGCAGTGTCGCCACGTGGTGGGGTTCAGGCGTCTCCCGAAAGCGGGCAGAGCGCTGCCCCGTGAAAGCCCAGCAGGTGGCGCTGCCTCGCCCCGCACTTGGGCCACGTGCACCGTCACTCTGTGTGTGGCCCCGTGGTCACGCTGCCCTCTGCTCACTTTCCCGGGTTTGAGTGCTGCTGAACTCCTGCATCTGGAGACTGGAAAGCTCGGTTTAACCCCGCGTCTGTGGATTGCCCCGGAAGCGGGCACCTTCTGTTCCCACCTAACCAGCAGGCTGCCTCACGGAGCCCAGGGCTGCTGCAGAGCACTCCGAGGTCCGCCGGCACCGCGACCTCGGATGTGGCCCAGCTGCTGCGCTGGTGGGGTCAGCTCAGACGTGTCGGGATTCCTGGGCCGTTTGTCGAGCTCCTATCTCCAGAAATAGTGATCCGATGAGAAAATTCCTGGCTTTGGGGCCCATCGTCAGTCTGCACGCGGACACCTGCTGTCCCTCCTGGCCTGGCAGTGAGGTTCTGCGCTTGTCACGCCGCCAGTCTCCTTGGCTTGCCCCGAGCACCTGACGTCTCCGCCCTGAGGGTCTGCGGGGACAGCTGGCCCCTCAGACAGTCCGGGATGCAGTGAGAAATACGCCTGGCCTGCGCTCAGCTCCCGGCCCACAGCCCCCCACCCCCTCATTTCCTCACGGGGGGCTCTAGGAGAGCCTTTGGCTCTGATGTTCGGCCTCTGACGACCTCTGTGATTGCCCTGGTGGCACGGGCGTCTTTGGTTCTGCTGAGGTGACTCCTGGTGGCCTCTGGATACCTCGGGAGGGGGCTGGCTACCGGGGAGACAAGCATGCAATTAGAGTGCGAGAAACTTCAGCCCCGCCCCCAGCTCCAGGGAGGAAGGTGGACTGAGGATGGAGTTGATCACGATGCCTGGCAGCAGAATCTGTCCTGACCATGTCATGAGGCCTCCGTGAAAACCCACAAGGACTCAGATGTGCGTGTGGGTTTGTGACACTGTGTGGGGAGGGCAGTGTACCCCAACACCTCCTGGGGGGCAGTGGCACTCCTTCCCCCCAACCCTCCGCGTCACTCCCTCTGACTGGCCATCTATAACATCTTCATGATAAACCAGTAAATTTAAACCTTTCTCAGTTCTGTGAGGAGCTGGCACAAATTAATTGACCTGGGGGGCACTCATGGGAACCCCGATTTGTAGCTGGTTGCTCAGAAGTGAAGGCGACAGTCACAACCTTGGCACTGAGGTGAGGCGGGGGGGCACGCTGCAGCTGGGGATTCTGCACCCAGATTGGGTGGGCGGCTTCAGGTTGAGCTGGACTGGAGGCCGTTGGACTGGTGTGCGCTGCGGAATGAGTTGGCGAGCAGCGGGAACCCGCGTCTGGAGTCACCAGCGCTGTTGACATAGGGGAAGTGCTAGGTGTTGAACACGCTGAGTTCGTGTTCCCCAGAGTTGAAGAATGAATTCTAAGGAGCAGAGATTACGAGTAGGGAAATGTATTGGGGAAAAGGAATGGGGAATCGGGATAGCTCCTGAGAGACCGGAGGGGTCCCGAAAGGAGCCACTTCTCAAAAGAAGTTTTATAGAGCAAAATCATGAGGCGGGTACAACATGGGTGTAAATTATGATCCACCAATAAGATTGCAACTGTAGTTGCTTAGACAATATTGATCCAGTGGTAGCAAGGGCATCCGGGCTACATCATTAACCTTGGTCGGTAATCTACAGCCTCATCTTTTTTTCCTTTTCCCTTTTGGTACCAGGGATCAAACTCATGACCTCATGCTTGCCAGGCAGGTGCTGTGCCACTGAGCTAAATCCCTGACCCTATAGTCCTATCTTTAGTCTCAGTCTCAGTGGATGGGAAAGGATGGTTCACCCCAATGAGATAATGGAAAACCTCAAAGGGACGACACCAATAATCTCAAGCTTCTGTTTTTCCCTTAGAGAAGCATGTCAGTCTGGTCACTGTGACTTTAAACTTCTTCAGATGAGCCTCCAGCCAAAGCCCCAGGCCTCTCTGTCTCCCGCACTGACTTCCTGGAAGGCCCAGCCCTGTCTGACTGCCTACAGCGTTCCCGCCTCGCGTGGCTGTGTCTAACTCTATGGGGCAGAGTTCCCCTCTGACTCCTGGAGCCCCTACCTGAGGTCTGCACCCCGAGTCGCACCTGCAACCTGGCACAGTGCTGGGCCTGCCACTGAGCCTGTCAGGGGTACGGGGAGCCAGCTGGAGCCCCCTGGCCAGCTCTGCCTGAGCTGCGTTTACACTCCAGGCCTCCCCAGGGCCAGGCTGGGAGGGACCTCGTCAGCATTCACGCCCTGGCTGCCCGCCAGTCCTCGGGGGTAACCTTCCCAATCCACCTGCTTGTGGGCGGCTTGGGGAGCCAGAGCTGGGACCCCCCACCCCTGGGAGGGCCATGAAGAGGTTCAGTGACGAGGACTCAGCCGCCATGCTGGATGGATCAAAACACCTGAGAAGGCAAAGGCTTCAGGGCTTTGGCCCATGGTGGCCCAAATATAGAAACTCCAATCGATGTTCAGAGCAGCAGCGGGGGTGGGGGGTTGGGGGATGGGGGTGGTTGCTGTTTAAAGTCACTGGGCCCAGGAAGCTCCCACAGGAGCCACTGACGCTGGCCAGCTGTCAGAGCTCTTCACACGGGCTGCGGCCAGGGGCCCACCCTGGGCCTGCAGAAGCAGGGCTTCAGTCCACCTCGGCAAACACGGGTTGGGCAGGAAGCCACTGCCCTGGTGGGGACCAGGCCCACAGGCCCCGGGGTGTCAGTGCCCCACCCTGGCTGTGTCTCTCTGGGGGCTGCCAGGGCTAGCTCAGGGCCACGCTGGCCCCGCGACCTCAGGAGTCACTCTGCACAGCCGAGCAGCTCTGCAACCAGGTTCTGAAAAATATCACCACTGGAGGAAGAAAGGAACATCAGTGCGTCTGAGGAAAATGTGTTCTCATAAACGAGCAGTTTAAACAAAACGGGATTATCACGCCCTGCAGACTCTCAGCGCCGCGCTCCCACCGGACACCGGGCCTTGCGGCGGGAGGTGCACAACACGACGGTCACAGCGGTGGGGATCTGAGGGCCTCCGTGGGCACCGTCGCTGTGCCCATCCACCCCTCCCATCCGCGCGCGCACACACACACACACACAGACGCACACTCACACTTGATGCGCTAAACACACACCACCTGGAATTCACCCAGGGCTCAGAGAGACGATGTGTGATTTTATTTTCTTCTTAAAGTGGGGTGAAGGTGCTGGCGGACAGAGAACTCGTGATCTCACTGTGGACGTCCTCACCAGCCTGTAATCTGAATCTGGCTCTGCGGTTACTTTCCAGATGCCAGTCTGGTGTTCCGGAGGGGGCGGCTGGATCCGCTGCTGGCCCTCCCCACAACCAGCGGTGCTGCCGTGCCGGAGGCAGCTGTCTTGGACTGGCCAGGGACCATCGCCTCACCCGAGTGCTGTGGGGACAGGCGGACCCCTCGCTGTGACCAAGCAGGCTCTTGGTGGCCTGGTGCAAACACGATGACCAGAAGCACAGATGGCTGCTGCCACAGCTGCGAGCCCGGCCCCCACAGCACCTCCTGCCCCTCCCCGGTCCTCAAGCCCGTCTGACTCTGGCACCTGTCACCGACCCCAGACATGGGGGCCACGTGCACCTGAGTCCACGTGGGCACCTCAGACAGCGCTCGTGTGCTCCCTGCCCTCCATCCCTGCATCCTCTGTGGTGCTCTGAGGCTGGAGGAAGGGCAGCAGCGAGGGACCAGCAGGGGTAAGCACGCCCGTGTCGTGCGTGCAGAGGTTCTTGTCTTCTCTGGAAATTTCAAGGCTTCCTAATAGAAACACTCGTGCCTGGGCTGCTCAAGGCTGGTAGGAGCTGTGCAGAGGTAATTTGCTTCTTCCTGTGACAGCTAACGATTAACTTCCTAACAGCAAGTCGCCACCTCACATTGATTTGCCTACACAGCCAAGCTACTTAGGAGAAGAATTCTGAGAATCTAACGCTAGCCAGTCCTCCACAGCCTGGGTGTGCAGGGCTGCTGCCGTTGCCCCTGGGCTCGGCTGTCCCGGCTGGGGCCCAGGAAGCCGTCTGGAGCAGCCTCCTTCCAGGTCATTGCCAAGGGAAATCTCCCTGATGCCAGCACCGAGCTCCAAACTGAACCCGCCGGTGGCTGGATGACGGATTCCTGACTCTGCCAAAGAACACTGAATCCGTAATGGGGCAGAACACGGGGCAGGCAGGGGGATGACGTGGGGTTGGCGAAGAGCCGCAAAGCGCCAAAGGAGGCGAGGGCTCAGGGGACCGCGGCCC
>RJWM01039684.1:0-15958 GCA_004363535.1 Dasyprocta punctata
AGTTTGCTTCTTATTTACACTATCTGCCCAATACAGGCCACCAAAATTGTGCCCATAGTTACACCCAGAAATGCAAAACAACAGAGGCCCCAAGATCTTGTGACACTGCCCTACCAATACAGGTCCTCAGGGGCCATCATCGCAAGGAAACAGAGTTTGACTCACAAACTGACACTTAAATGCTTCTGCCTGGAATGGTTTCACATCATCTCCACTTAAATCTCATTGGCCAACCACAGTCCACGGCCAAGTGTCATTTTGAAGAGATGGGCCATGGGATATCCCCGTGTGTCTGGAAGGAGAAGGGTGTTAACAGTTTCAGTGAAGACCTGTAACATCTACAATTCTGTAGCATTTAGGGAGAGGTCAAATTATCACCAGGAATATTAGAGAAAAGATTAGATCTCTAAGCTCCTTTAAACTGTAGGACTCTGGAATTCCAAATTTGAATCAGATAGTTCCTTTTAGACCTGGGATTTTTTTTCCTTCCTTGGGTCAAATAAATAATTCCGGAGTGTTGACTCACCCATAGAAAAATCGCTGTGCTCAATATTTGAATGAACTAAAATGAGCCTACAACCACTTGACTTGGAAGAGCAAAATATTGACAGGTCAACAACTCTAACTCTCTTTGATAAGCTTGCAATATTCCACTTTTTCAAACACTGCTTCAAATATTTACATTTGGCTTCTACATAAGAGTTGTTGATTTTCAGTAGAGGCTGAGATGAATGACAGTTGATAACTGCTCTTCATGTTCTATAGAATTTACTTGCACAGTTTTGAGCTGTATTTCTATCTGCTTCAATAAAAGTGTAAGCTTAGCTAAACAGGTGCCGTTAAATGTTGTCAGCTGTATTCTGGTAGCTTGATTGTGTCTTTCACTATGTAAGAGCCACAGCTTACAGGTTAGGTTATTTATATTAATCTCCTGATTCATTTTGCTGCATGTATTGCTTAAATTGAGAGCAATTATCCAACTCATTTTTGCTCATTTTAAACCAGCTGTGTCCTCGGTTCTTTAGATTATGGATCAAATAAGGACAGCTGTACATTTTCAATATCATAGACCTAGAGTTGTGACCCTGAAATGGGGCCTTAGGAATGGTCCCAGTTCTCTAGTTCATCGCCTTGCTTTATGTACAGAAACATTATGTTAACATTCATTAAGAGCTTACCATGTTCTAGGCACTGGGCTAATGATTTCACAGGTATTTGCCCAACTAATCACAAGAGTTCAGTGAAATAAATGCTATTATCCCCTTTTCACAGATGACATGTTTCCCTTTTCACTTAGGTAAAGAAGCACAGGGTGCGTGAGCCCCACTGTTAAGCAGGACGTTCACTGCTGCTGTGTGGGCACCCAAAACAACTTACCCCTCCTAGTTTCAGGCCTCAACTCTTATTACTCCTGTCACCCACACAAGGAAAAAAAAAATCGAACCTCAGCAAGGAATTCCAATAGAAATAATAATGAGGAGCACTTTCCCCTTCTCAGGTACCAATATTGAAAAAAAAATAGCAAATCCTAGCGTTGGCAAGTATATGGCTAAATAGAAACATTCCTCATTCATGGTTCAACTCTTGACATGTAGCTCATTCATACTTTTGTACACGGTAGCTTCCTCCATTTCTCCTTACCTCCTACATACTAATTTGGGGAGAAGGTGACAAAACAAATCCCAAAAGAAATTACATAATCTGATCTATTGATTGCCTAAGTGAAGTGTAGAGAAAGCCTGTAACATTGCCTAACCTGAGAAGATGATAGAAAAGGAAAATTGAAATTACTAGGACCCCAGGCTCCTTTACTAAGAACTTTCCAGAATCTTTTCTAGAGCCATTTAATAATAATAGTTTTTTAATAGTAATAGTTTTTCCATTTCTGATTGAAATCTTTAAGGTAATGATAGTCATCTGTAGATGAATGGATTTATGAGACTTTTTATATTTTTCTTTGTACTTTTCAATATTATCTAATCTTCCATATCAGTGACAATACGCTTTATAAATCAATAAGAAGATATTTAAAGAAATGCAACCAGTTTATTGAATAAGCTGAAATCAAGAGGGAGAAAGCAAAAGGCAACTTTATTCTTTCTCTCCATTCACCCTGCCTGTGCCACTGGAAACTTGCCTGGGGGTTGTACTGAATACATTGCCTCACAAGCTGAGAGGTGAGGGCCCTCCCGTCACTGCCAAGGTTTTCCACTTTTACAAAACTTTCTACCACTGTCCACACTAACATAGGCTATAACCCAGTCCTTCAGCAACCCCTCCTCGAGTTCATCCCTGAGGTCCAGCCCTGTCCTGCAGACATCTGTACCAGCCTCTCTCCAGCAATTCTGAATCACATGCTTTCTCCCAGCTGGTGCCAGCCTATCTCTCCTCAACCACCCTGAGAGCTTCACTTTGCTGTGCGAGGCTGGGCATGGTGTCCAGCTCAGCACTGGTGCCTACGCGGAAGGGTGGGGCACAGGAGCAAGTGTTTCCCTGTGTTACACAAGAGTCCAAAATGATTTGGCAATAGAAACAAAATGATGACGATGACAGGCCTCTGCATTACTAATGCACGGACACAATGTGGGTTAAAGGCTTTAGCAGGCTGAACTGGAGATATAACCTTTATTCATCACACAATTTCTATGGGGAAAAAACGTGTCAGGTTCAGAACAACTGACCTACAAATGTTCCTTAGGAACATAACTCGTCTGGAAACCAGAAGCTGCCTTTACAATCGTCTCCACCTGTCAGGGCCGATAGATTAGAGTCAAGACAGCAACATTGATTTACAGCCTTGGCCCTGTAGCTGAACCACTTCCTAATTCACATTTTTTATCCCCAAAATGAAAGGCATAATATGTCTGCTCCAACTACAAGGTTGTTCAGATAATAAAAATGGCTATTTCTGAGCAAATATCTTACAAAATTGACGACACTCGTGTGTTTACCATTATACCATATTGCACATTATAGAATTCATAATATGTGTAATCAGTTATAGGGACATAGTTTCTGAGATTAATAGGATTTACTCAAAAGTATCACAATATGCTCCTTATTTCCTTTTCTGATTTTTTACTTGGCAAAAATGCCCCTTTCTTTCTGTTAACTTATATATTATTTTTAGAATATTGGCATTACCCAAAGCCTGTCTAATTTTAAGAATGTCAATTAAGGGTGTGCTAACCGCATACACATTGACACATTTTAGAAAATGTTAATTTTGTTTAAAAAATCATAAAAAATAATTTCTGTTACATTCACTACAATAATTGGTTAATGCCAGAATTCTAAAAAAAAAAAAAATCCAAACCTTGAAAATAAGAGCAAAAAGATACAGCAGTTCCCTTCAGTATCTTCCTAGTGTATTATTTCCACAGCCCACCCAAATACTATTTATCTAATTACCTAGGTTTAATTTTTCTGTTTCCTATTTGATGAGACTAGACATTGTGAAATCATATGTTAAATTGTTGAATTCTTTTGAATAAAAAAATATAACCCTAGGCAGCGTGTGGACCAGGGAGAACCAGGAAGGAGGCTGTGCCCCTGCCTGTGAGCCAGTTGGTGTGCAGATCAGGGAGAACCAGGGAGGAAGTTAAGCCCCTGCCTGTGAGCCAGCCAGTGCACTGGCCAGGAAGAAGTAGGAAGAAAGCTGTGACCCTCCCACTGAGAGCCGGACAGCACATAGGCCAGGGAGAGAAGAAGAACACTCCACTCCCCACCCTGCCCCATAAACAACCAGCTGATTTGGAGGAACTATATTGTTTGATTGACTTTGCAAGCCTAAAACCAGTAGTCTGAGCAACTATTTAAAGGATAACAATAAGCAACATAGCAACTATGGGGGATTCCCTACTGTCTTATCACTGCTTCATTTCACTTTATTGTTCTGTTTTACTCCCTTTAAAAAAGAAAACTATATATATATATAACCCTAAAGATTCTTTTATTGCGGTCCTGTGGGTCACTGTCCAATGTTATATCTAACCAAGTTATCTTATTCCAACATTATCCCTCCTGATGGAATATATACTTGTATCCTTATCTTTCAACTCCTCTCTCAGAACTGATTTTGTCTTCATATTGGATCTATCATTAAATAATGAAATGGTTAAAATCTTTGACAAGTACTTATTCATATTTGTATGAGGGTCATGTTTTCAACTTTTTGAAAATCGTATTTTGATAAAAGTGAGAGGCAAAAGAAGTGTGAGGGGAAAGAAAGCTTATGCTCATGATCCTCCTAAACTTCAGGATGAGTAAGTGCTGAACATTTATAAATATCCCTTTGTTTTAATCCAATTTTACTATCACAAAATAAAGTAATAGTTGTCCCACTCCTGAACGTATTTCTTTTACTTACAACTGATTGGCTATTCCTGTGTTAGAAGTGCCATACCAGCCACTGTTCCTGGCACATACAGGCATTTGATAAGTATTTGTTAAATGAAAGAACCCACTATTTGCAACTCTTACAACAACTTCCAAGACAGATACTATTATTTTACAGGTGAAAAAAATAGGAGGACAGGAAAGACAATTGGTTTGCCCATGGCCATAGTTATCTATAAGTAATCGAACAAGGATTCAAACCCAAGTGTGTTTGTTCCACTCTCTTTTCACTGTGCCATATGACAGACAAGACTCAAATGGACCCTAACTTTTCCATTTTCAATAAATAATAATGCAGAGTCTGAATGTCAAAAAAACACAGAACTGCATACGTACTACTAAAATATACAATATTAAAACTGTGGATATCAAAAGTAGATCTTGAAGTCCTTTTCCACCCTTGCTTCTCATTCTCCCACCTCCTTTCTTTACACTGATCTAGCTTTGAGCAAGTAAAATTGTGATCTTCTAACTAAAGTGTGAACACAAAACTTTTCCAGTGTGCAAAAAAAAGAAAAGAAAAGTCCCAGATTTTAATTTTTATTACAATAACCCTTTTCTTCTTGAAACTAAAGCAAAAAAAAAAAAAACCTTCATAAAGAAATTTTTGAGACATCCTTGTTTCATCCAAAGGAAAACTCAAGGCAAGATTCTACCCATTCATGTCTAGTGTTATCCACCCCCCTCCAACCTAACAATCAATTTGTCTTTCCATCAATTAGCATGTCTTAGCACAAAGGTATTAGGCAGATGCATGAGCATATGAATTTCAAAATGAAATCATACCTTTTCTAATGAAAAGTAACCCTGATTTGCCTGATTAGTTTCACAATGAGGTGTGATTATCTGAAGGACATGATCTATAAACTGGATGAGCTCAATCTACAACTCCAGGATTTGAATTAAAATATATTTAACTTATGTAGGTTGCACAAAATACATGGCAAAACATATCCTCTGCAACTATTCTACTTTATGTGTTTTAAACTTTTAATTTCTACTTTAAAACGTATGGGAGGAAGAGAGTTTCTCAAAATTCTTTTGAGGGCATAAGAACAAAACAGATTGGAGAAGTGCCTGGCCCATCATTTCAGACTCTTCTTTAAAATGTCCCATTTATCTTGCCCTCAGATAAAGCTGGAAAATGCCCAACAAGTCTGCCATCTCCTTGCCTAAGCTCAGGTCATCGTAAACACTACTGGAGAAAAAAAATCACACCATCATATTGGTGTCAAGATAATTTCAGGGCATTGAACTTGTACTAGGTCACTTGGTACTGGCACGCATCTGTGGGTTTTGGGTTGTTTTGTTTTGTTTGTTTTTGGTTTTGTGGGGGTTCCTTTGCTTTGTTTTGTTGTTTAGCTTTCTTCTATTTCACATAGCTGCCATCTCAAACACTTTTTAACATTCTCAATCTTAGACTTGCCACCGCCTCTTACCATTGGTTTCAGCCAGCCAGGCTACTTATTCTTGCCTAAATTTGGTCCTAACCCTGCTGCAACAGAGCTGTTCTTGGGACCCCAACCCCACCCCTTCAACTTCAGAGATCTTTTCCCTTTCCATTATTCAACCCTACTTCTGCTCCTCTTACTTCATCTTCGGCCTCATCTCTCCATCTACATTTTAATACACTTCTATCTCACTGACTAAAACAAACAAAAAACTTACACATCCACAGCTCATGCACCTTTTAGCAGATGCCTTCTCTAACTAGCACAACCTCATCGTTCTGCTCTCCTCGTACCCAACTTTCCTAAAGCACCATATACACTCTTGCTGTCTCCTAGTATTTACCACTGTGGTTTTTGCCCTGATCACTCCAAAGAATCTGCTCTCTGCAGTTACTGACCACCACCTTATTGTGGTCCCTTCTTTCACTCACTATGCTGCAGAATCTGGTGAGTATTTCTTTCTCAAAACACTTTCTTCTCTCAGCTCCCTTTGCAACACACTTTATTTTTTTAAATCTCCCAGAAGCACCCTGTTATGTCTGAAAGTACCATATATATCACATCCACACTATCTTGATATACCAACTTACTTGATTATCCTCCATCTCCCTGGCCAATTACCCTTTTCTGTCCATTTGTTGAAAACCAGTGCCTCTCTAGAGCTGTGGATGGAGTTCAATGGTAGAGAACTTGCCTAGATGTGTGAGATCATCAGTTTTATTCTTAGCACTGAAAAAAAAAAACAGGACTTCCAAAGATCCTGTTATGGGATTCTATACATTCACCCTGGGCACCTGGATCAATCTGCATCATTTCTACTTTCACTCTTATGTTTATGGCTCTTCATGATCTTTCATCAGATCATTTTGTGAGCTTCAGTCTTAGATTTAACTGACTTCTATACAGCTCTTGTAATTATCCCACAGGTTCCTAAAACTTGTCATACCTAAATGTGAATTTACAGTTCTACCTTATCCTAGTCCTCTTTCTCAGGAAATGGCACCATCCAGCCCATTAAGGCAGAAACCTGGGAGGGATCTTGAACCCTTGGTCTTTCATGAACTTCATCACCTAACTACTGTGATCTAGACACTGGTTCTCATAACGATGTCCTGTATCAACCCACGTCCTCCTACCTCCACAGCCAACTCTCTGCTTTGGGGTGCGGTTGCCTCTCACTAGGCCGCCGCCGTCTGCTTGTCTCCTCAAGTCGGCTCCATCTGTTTTTCATACTGCAACCAGGGAAAGAGTTCCAAATCACAAGTCTAATTTTATAGCTCCATTTCTTAAAAGTTTTCAATGAATTTTTATTATGCTCTACCCTATTGCTCATTTTTTTTCAATTGGTATTCTAATTATACACTAAGGATAAATTCTAGGCTCCTCAACATGGATTTCAAAGCCCTTTTGTATTTGACCTGCTATCATGTGAGCTTCAGTTTTCCTTTCCCTTTACTCTACGTCCAAAGTGCTTTCAGTTCCCAAGACCCATCAAGCTCTCCTGCCTGGAACAATCTCTGCCTTTGCCTTCTGGCTGCCTCCTACTCAACATTAAGATTTCAGCAGCGATGTCATCTCCACTATAAGTTTTTGCTAACCTCTCAAATCTGGCTTGAATTCTTATCTTATATACTTCTGGGATGCATCGTCTTCTTGTCCATTAGAACACCTACTCTATGTTGATTGTTAGCTAGCTGCATGTGTACATTCCTCAAACCAGAGGGACATATGTGGAAAAATATTCACTGTTGCATCCTCCATGCTTGGGGCACTAGCCACTGCCTGGAACAGAGAAAGTATCCAAGAAACATATATTCACTGAATAGACACATGAAACTCCAAAAACTTTACCTGCAAAACAAATCACATTACTTCTATGAATGTGTTATAAACCTATCTAGTGTTCAAATACAAGGTTTTCACCAAGCTTTCATGAAATATTTGGCCAAAGAGAATCCATAAACTTGTTGGAAAAAATACTATGCCCCAAATCTCTCCAAAACTGGTATCAAAACCTATCTATCTATCTATATCTATATCTATATATATATCAAAAAACTTGCCTGAGATCCGAAGATATCAAAAAACTGAAATTTTGATTCTTTTATTAACTCATTGACAATCACTGGTCGCCTAACTCTATCCTCATGAAGTTTCCTTCTCATATTTGTTCCATGAAATCCATTGAATCCTGTACAAGAGCAAAGCTATTTTCAGTTTTTCAAATGTTATTATTTTTAACCATCTAGGAGTAGCTGCTTTTATCCAAGTGGGAATATTTTGTAAATAGTACTTTTTCCTTGTATACAGGAAGTTCAAATTGAAAATTACATTACATTTCTTCAACCTTCCATACTCCTGATTCTATTTGCCTTCTCAGTTGTACCAGAGGCATGAACTTTTATACCCCCAGCTCCAGTTAGAAAGATGATTTTTTTAAACAGACCTAAAAGGAAGACAGTTTGGTATGGATCCACTTAGATTCACAACTCACACCTTGGGGCAGTTTAGCATCAGCTTTCTAAGTCAGAAAGGAAAAACTCAGTCATTTCTGGAAAAATGTCTGAGCCTACCAATTGTCATCTGCATGTGATCGAAGTATCAAAAACTAAAAATTGAGATTCTGTTGTTCATATCCAGCTAGAATCTCAACTCTATGATGTTTGACATATGAACCAGTCTCAAATTACTAGTCCATGGTATCTTTTCAGCATTTCTAGGCAAACCCTCTAGTGTCCATTCCATCCAACATTTTTCCTTCCCTTCCTTCCAATGATTGTTGTACAATATTATGATTCAGAAGTTAGGTTGGTGAAACTACTTCCGCTTTTTCCCATAGTTAAAATCAACTCAAAACAAGTTAAAAATCCACAAAAACATAAATATTTTTATTTGATTTATGGGAAACTATAAGCCTGTGCTGTGTATAGAGAATAAAGAAATGACCTGGCTCATTGTCTGTCTATTCTTAGAGTGTGCGTGCATGCATTCCATTTCCTTGATTTGACCCTAATTCAAGAGGCCAGCCTGAAGAGTCAGCAGTGCTAATATGCCAGATCTTAAAGGGAATGAATTCATATAACCAAAAGAAAAAAAGAAGGATGTCATTTTCTATCATTGCTGGGAACAGAAAAACTATTTCTCAATGATAGGGATCCCTTAAAATGGAGAAATACGTAATTTGTACTGAACTCATAAATTGTAGTGTTCTGCTTGGTTTCACTGATTGCATGAAAGGACTTCTTTATTCTGAACAGGTAGGACTCAACAAATTGAAGTAGTCCAGAAATACATGAGTATCTTTCTTCTAGTAGAAAGCAAATTTAAATTATGAGAAAATTACTTTCTTCCCCAAATTCCCAAAATTCTTGTTACTGTTCATGGCTCAAAATTTCACATAGGTTTGGTCTTGATTTATTTCAGAGAAGTCAGAAATGAACTTTTCTCCTTATCCTAAGAAAGAACACTCCAAATATCAAAATATAAACATGATAAGGTCTAGAACTTATATCTCTTTATATTCAAGGGAAATCAGGTAAACATTAACAACAGAATATAAGCAACAAATTTATTATTTGTAGATATGCCTTATATAATGAAAATTAGATCAAGTCTTTGGAAACAGTACAGTTTTAATTAGTGAAGACCATCCATAGATTTCCAGATCAAAAACTTCTTTCTCAGAAGGGTATCTCTAGGACTAAACATCTAGTTTGTATGTAACAGAATGGGGAAGAAAGAAAGAAAAATACTTTAAATGAAACACTTCAACAGAACTAAGTAGATTCATATCAAAATTAAATGAGAGTGGAGCAAGTCTGAATCATTTGTACAAGTCATAGAAAATCTAAGAAAGCACATAAAATTGTGTCCTGAATAAAAGCAAAATCACTAGTAATTAAAATGTTCTCTTGCAGTGGTTCTACGACTTATATTGTGCTTTACAATTCGAATGGCATAAAAATAGTTATATATTCCAAAAAGGAAAAAGAAAAGAAATGGATCCAATATAAGCAATTTTAATAAAGAGAAGAAACAGTAATCCACACGTAATTTTTTCTAAATATTTTTCTAAATAAGTATTTAGACTTCAAAGCAATTCATTTTAAATATGCTCTAAATGCAAAAGGCAAAGGGACAGTTATATTTTATGTAATTGCTCAGAGGCAGAGAAGATTGTGGAAAAGGATGCAGAGACCACAAGAGTGACCCAAGCAGAAAGAGAGAACCCCTAATATTGAAAGGGGAGAGGCTTGGCTCCAGGAGGGAATGCAAACATCAAAGAGAGAAAAGAATTTTTAAATGTGCTTGAGGGTGCAAGTGACTAGTTTGGAGCAATTTGATACGAGAAATCTTCAGCCCATAGTTACTTGCTTTGAAGACAAAGAATGGAGAACAGAAACCAAAGAATACAGCTGGTCTATAGAAGCTGGGAAAGTCAAGAAAACAAATTCTCTCTAGAGACTCCAGAAAAAAACACAATTCCTCACAGCACTCTGATTTGAGCTCAGTGAGATCCACTCAGACTCTTGACCTCCAGAACAATAAGATAATAAATTTAGGCTTTTGCAACTAAGTTGAAGGAAATTCTTACCAAAGCAATGGAAAAGATAGAATATAGTACTTTGTGTAGGAGCTTCGAATGCTCCCCAAGAGGCAATAAGGGATAAAGTTGAAGTGTCATTGCACAAAGTAAAGAAGACAAATAATCTAAGAAATAGTGGGAAAATGGCAAAAGCAAAGAAATTCATGGCCATCAAATGAACTTCCACTTTCAATAAAAAATAATAACAATTAAAGGGAACACAGACTGTAGCGCTGCTGTGGTTGGGGTGAGCACCCCGCAAAGGTCCGGGAGTTAAAAGGTCCAGGTGGTACTGCTTGAAGGGGGTAGGACCCTTACATGATGAGGTATGTGAGAGGACCTGAGATCTAAGGGCAGACTCACAAAAGGGACTGTACACTCAAGCTCATGCTCCCTTCAAGGGTTCCCAAGCTCGGGAAGTGAGTGGTTTTCTGTCTCACGCTCTGCCCATGATAACTTGCCCTCCCCACAGGCTCAGGGTCACTTGATCTTAGACTGAAACCTGTAGAACCCCAAGCCAAAGTAAACCTTTTCTCTTTGTAAGATCATTGCATCATGGACTGCAGAGGGGAGAGAACCAGGGGCCTCACCAGAAGGTGATCCCCGCCTGGAAACCAGCGCCACATGCCAGCTGCTGCTGGAGTGAGGACAGCTACACCTACACCTACACCTCTCTTCCTGAGTCTTCACCATTCACAGACTGCAGGGGACTGGCGAGGGTCCCAGCCTCACCAGGAAGCAATTCCGGCCAGAAAACCATATCATCTTCATTATTTTGTTGGGTTAGGTTTTATTCTCTTTTGTTTTGTTTGATTATGTTAAATCTGATGACATGAGCAGCTACTTGAAACATAACAAGATATATTATGGTAGCCATTTTGAATTTACTAGTGGCTTGTTTTGAAGTCCTTTATTGCATTCACTGCTTTGGTTTTATTGTTTTTATTCTATTCTGTTCTATTCAATTTTTACTATGTCCAAAAGTATCTGCAGCTATTTTGAAGACAACAAAAGGCATTATGGTAACTATTGTTGGTTTTGTAAGGTTTTGAAGTCTTGTATCACTTATGCTGGTTTAGTTTTGATTGGTTTTATTGTTTTATTTTCCTTGGTTTTATCCTCTTTAAAATAAAATCTTAAAAGATCATTGCACCAGGTATTTTGTCATAGGAACAGAAATCTGACTAACACTAGCACTAAGGAAAACTTCTACAGGGTAAAGAAGTAAAGTGGGAGATAGCATGCAATATGTTTCACGTGGCCAACTTCAGCAAACGTGTCTTGATACGTTACCCTTGGACAAATAGTAAAGTGAAATTATGTAAGAAGTAAATCATGTAAAAAGTATTTAAGAAGTGGATAACAGGAGCTGGGGGTTTAGCTCAGTGGCATAAGTGCCTGCCTACCAAGCACAAGGTTGTGAGTTGAATCCCCAATTCCCCCAAAAAAAAAAAAAAAAGTGGATAACAAAAAGAATAACAGAAAGCAAAATAAAAGGAGAATGCCTAGTTACTAAAACTTGAAAAACAAAAAATTATAGCCAGAGTAAACTTCAAAGTATAGATTAGTCACATCAGTAACAATGCAATTTTGCATTATTTAGATGAGACATTACATATTCTACATTATCTGAGAATGCCCTTACCAAGAAACTATACAATTTTCCAATGCCAAATATTTAAATATAGGTTTTTTTTATACTTTATGGAGTCATATGTGATATAATATAAAAGTCTGAGTCATTTTAGATAAGAAAACATAAACAATCTTTAGGAATATGAGGTTTTTTTTCAGTTGAATATGAACTTTGAACCTCTCAATACTATGCTTAATGAAAAGACCTTACCTAAGATATCTTATGGTTTCCAAAAGTCAGCCAGTTAATATGTGCAGAGTTCTAAGCATTATTTTTCTTTATTTGTCACTCCAAATGCATTAGCTAATAACTGAAGATAAACAATAAGTTCCAGAAGAAGTATTACATTGGTATGATGGTAGGTTCATGGTGCTGTTAAAACAGTTCAGTATGAGGGTTGAGGTGTGGCACAGTGGTAGAGTTCTTGCCTTGCATGTGTAAATCCCTATTTTTGATCCCCAGCATCACACACACAAAAAAATGTAACATGGGAAGTTGTTTAAGAACTAACCTCCTATTCTAGCTCCAGTGGTGCAGGTAACTTTAGGGTCATGTAATAAATTAAAGTGTCTTTCCACTACAGTAGTATATCAGTTTATAAATCCTTTTGTTTGCAAGCAATTTGGTAGGGGTTAGGACCTTTAGATGAAGCATCATTGCATGGAAGTATTTGGCAAAATTCTGTTTTGTTTGCAAACTCTGCAGCAGGTGACAAACGCAACCATGGCCATTTTTCTTGCACAAACACTATGTGGTTGTCTTTCATAAAATTGTTAAGTTCATGAACTGAGACACCACTGTCATGCCTAAAGCACACAGTGAGTTAGTTATACACCCATTCATGCATGGGTGAGTGTGTTGAAAGATGGAGTCATCAAAAAATTTTCCATGCAATTCTTCTTTATTGTTTTACATTGTTTTTCCTCCCAATATTGCTTCTTTAGTTTCTCCATTATTACTGACTGTGTTTAATAGGATGTCCAACAAGATGTGACTTAAAGAACAACTCATAGTATCACAGTAATAACCACAGTAATGCTGGGAGATACAGATAAGAATAAGTTTGCAATTACAAAATCCTAGCATCTCAGAAAAAGAAGGGCCGGCCTGGGCGGCACCAACCACGACCGAGACAACTGATCTGCCCTCTGGTGGACTGGGCAACTGACGCAGAACCCCAGAGTAAAACGAGAATGTGCCCTTTTGGGACCCACCCCGCTGGGCCTGGTCAGCACCGGCGCGTGGGTTTGGAATCAAGGACGAACACCACCCCCCACCAAGCAAGCTGCTGGTTCAGAGGTCTGGCTAAATTGATAGCGACTAAGGAACATTAAGTAACTAAATGCTAGTATTGTTTAGTAGATTTTGCAGGCCTCCGGTCAGCAATCTGAACATCTCTTTGGAAGATGACAGCAGGCAATGCAGCAAATAAAGGAGATTCTCTTCTGTCTTGTCTCACTGTTTTGCTTTACTCTGATCATTTTTTCTTTATTTTATATTCTGCTTTTATTGGTTTTATTGTTTTGTTTTTGGTTCAATTCTACTATAACTGTTGGAATGGTCAGCTATTCTGATGATAACAAGATATACTATAGTAGCTATCATATTCATATTATTTTTCTTTGAAGTTCTGTACCAGTTCTATTGCTTTGTTTCGATTGACTTTGTTCTGTTCTGTTATGTTGGATTTTACTATCTTTAAAATTAAAAAAAAAAACAAAAATAAAAAGATTAAATTAAATTTAAAAAAAAGAAAGAAAAAGAAGGGCTCTTACTTTGGGAGACTGAGGCAAGAGGATTGCAAGTTCAAGTCCTCTGGACAAGTCAGTGAGAGCCTATCTCAGAATAAAAAATGTTTTAAAAGGGCTGGAGATGTGATATAGCAGCAGCTCTGGGCTCAATTCCCAGTACTACCCCCCACCACACACACACACACACAAAATGTCTCTGAACCAAAAGCCAAAGTAAATTAGAAAATGCCAGTGTCATGTTCTAGACAAGTTGCTATCAAAAGTCCAGTTGGACACTTTCAGTGAGGCAGAGCTCTCCATCTCCCGAGCAGCTACATTTTCACTGTTTCAGCTTTCTCCCACATTCTCATTCTGTTTTCTAGATGCTAAACCCTGAACTTCCATATTCCACATTAACCCCTAAATATCAATTATACTTTCATATCTCCCTACTGAGCCATCTCCCCCTCTACAAAGCCAAGAAGTATAAAGCCAGCATTCATGTGCCTATTATCCCGGCCCCCCTTAGAAAACTGCTGATTATTTACTATAATAATTTTTTAACACTTAGTATACTTTTTTTCAGTACTAAGGATTGAATCCAGGGCCTTTGCACTGAGCTAAATCCCCAGCCCTTTCTAATTTTTTGTCCTGAGATATGGTCTCAGCAATTCACTATGTTGACCAGACTGTGTTCAAACATCAGCTCCTACTGCCTTGTCCTCCCATAGTGCTGAGATTACCACTATGCCCTTTGTCTTAGTTACTTTTCTCTCATTTCTGAGACAAAATACCCAGCCTCCTAAACTGAGGGAGGAATGGTTTCTTTAACTCACAGTTTGTGGAGGTTTCAGTACATAATCAGCTGGCTCCAAGGCAGGATGGAATGGCAGAGAGGTAGCAGTTCATGGTGGTAGAAGACAGAAAAAGCAACAAGAACCAAAAGGGGAGGAGCAAACCTCTTCCCCTCCCTTATATTGTATGCAGACTACCTGCCCTAAGGCAGGTTCAGCACTCACATCACCAATCCCAGCACTAGACCAATCACGAACTCTAGATTCAGCCACGTCCTAAAAGTCTGCTGCCCTTGAATATGTAAGGGCATGAACTATAACACCCTGCTAATAATTTTTGATATATTCACCAAATGTGTACTGATGTCTACTAGCATCCAGGCAAAGGAGAGAGACAAATTACCTGTCACAGAGTCTAAATTGTAGTAAATCAGAAAATGAATAAATGAGTAAAAAAATGTTTTAAATAGTGAATACTTATATATCAGGATGATGATTTTTAGAATAAGATCTGAAAAATACAAAAGAACTGGGAATGCAAAAAGCCAGGGAAAAGAACTCAAGAGTAGTAAATGAAAAGCTTCCTTGAAGTGAAAAGATTTGGCCCCTCCAAAAGGTCCCAAATCAATACCAGAAATCATTAATCAGAGAAAAGTTGAAGTGGCAGAAACAGAAACTGGAGAGTCAGGCAGGTTCCAAGACCACAATTTGGAATTTCAATTTCTTTCTGAATGCTATAGCACTCCATGTAAGAATGTAAGCAGGAAAGTTACATAATCAATTTGATATTTAAAAACCACACCAGTGGCCTTGTGGAGAATGGATGAGGATGGGACAAGAGTAGAAACAGAAAAAAGAACAAAGTTCTTGATGTGAGATATGAGGCAGACCCAGCAAAACATGGTCCCTGAAGAAACTGAGATATATGGAATATTGGAAGCTTAGGCCTAGAGAAAGTACAACAGGAGTTTCTGAAGCCCAGTGTGGCCAGAGAAGGTGGAGAGTATAGAATGTCTCCTGGGTTTCTCCACTCTCTAGATGGCTGAGATGAGAAAGACCAGAGAAGACCAGACGTCTAGGAGAACGTTTCAAGTAGACAGCTGAGGGGGTAGGTCTGGGGTCAGAGAAGAGGACTGGTCAGAAGCACGGTATTCATCAAAGTGTGGGGTGTGTAGCAACTCATGGAAATGAATAAGACAAGCTAAGGATTAAGCTTGGAGAGAAGGGTAGGAACACTCAAGTCCTGAAGCATTCTCACAATTAATGCAGGAAAAAACAAGAGCAGCCAGTGAGCA
The DNA here is from genome assembly GCA_004363535.1 of Dasyprocta punctata. Classification (NCBI taxonomy): domain Eukaryota; kingdom Metazoa; phylum Chordata; class Mammalia; order Rodentia; family Dasyproctidae; genus Dasyprocta; species Dasyprocta punctata. Next base: position 15,890 of record RJWM01039684.1, read on the forward strand.
ACAGAATAAAGAGATTGTTGCCAGAAAGAAGGAGGGGCAGCGTGATCAATGGCTTCTGAGAAACAGAAC